>LKBB01000023.1:91119-161201 GCA_001513885.1 Thielaviopsis musarum
GGGGGGGGGGGGGAGTCTCCCTATGAGGCACGAGTACAATGTGACGCGGCCGCTTTTCTATGCAGTCGCCACTCATCCCTCTATTAGTCAAGGAAAATAGTTAATTTCGCTGAAGGCTATCGAAACAAGAAGCTAATGTTTTCAGTTCTCGGATTCGCCTTGCAGACTCGAACGTTTAGCGTCACTAGATATGCGTATAGCCGGCCATCCTTTCCCACACTTCACGTGATAGGCAGTATTATTCACATACACTACGCAGTGCACTGTGATATGGCATGACCTGACAAGTGATTCACATGTCGGACTACCGACCATCTGGTCTGGGCGCTTTTACATCCGTCGTATTTTGCCACATACTAGACGCAGCTAGTCTGTGATACATGCGTACTACTACTCAAATCGACCGATACGTGATGAAATTTGTGGTGATCACTCTGCAGCACTCGCCGTAATATATCAGCACAAGGAAGACAGGTTATGCGCTACTTACTTTGGCTTAAGGCCTCCATCAGAGCCGAGTCTACCAGAGCCGATAGTGTGGGTTGTTTCATTACATGTGCAGCCCCGCTCGCCTGGTTAGGGGCATGCGACAAGCTATATACGTGGAAAGTCACAGACCATCACACCCCCATCTCGGGGGCTTTCAGGGTTTTGGTCTTTTTCTTTTGGGAAAACCGATTCGAGCGGGCGAAGAAATGGTGGCCGTGCTAAACCACTTTGGGCCTGGTACAGGATGGTAAAGAAACAGATAAGTCTGGAGCTCATAAGCCAGACGCTAAGAACGTGACACTGGCTATTTCCAAGAGTATACCTTGTAATTGGTATTGGTACGGAATTTGCACTACTGTCGTGCAAATATACGTTCCGGTTACTCCAAGGCACAGCAGAGCACTAATAACGGAAGATGTCTCCAGAGTATCACACATGTTTTGATTATTAGTGCTCCGCCAGCAACTTCTACCCCTCTATGAGGCAACGCAAGCACAGATCTATCAGATATCTTATGTGAGGTTTCTAATGCCACATCCATCCCTAGCTTGCAGTTTCCTTTTCTCCCTTGATTGCTTTCGGTCCGGGACATGATATGCAATCTCCTCAATACAGAAGCAGTTCATATTACATTCAGTCTACTTTAAAGGTAATCATTAGAGGGCATACAAGAACTAGTGTGGTGGTACAGTACATATAATGTAAGACACAAGGGTCTTGTGTTTATGGCATACGAGGCCGTAAGCCTGCTGGTCTACGAGATACAGGTAAATAGAAGATATGTCACAAAGATTGGCTAGATGAGTTTGACTAGGGTAACGGAAGTTCATGCTCACGGTTTTCGAATAGAGCATTCGCAATGCTTCCACCTCTCAACCTACTATATAGCAGAAAGCTGAGTGTTGGCTTGTTCAATATATCGATATGTGTATCGTCTTTGCCTCTTGTCAACTCCAAAGTACCTCTGATGTGCAGGAACAATATGTTCTATTTTATATAAAGTTGGTATCTCTAGGTTGCCTCCTTTAGCGGTTGGATACATTTGTACCTTCATCCAGTCACCGTCACCCCTTGGCAGTTTTGCAAACTTGAAGATAATGCTATAAACACGGCACACACAGTACATCAGAATACTAGAAACACAGTGGCGCTGTTCCTGTTACCAGCGCTCATGTACAGCAGATCCTCATCATCATTATTTCATGTTTACTGGTTATTTGCCTTTTGTCTGATCTTGTGTCTGAGGCTGAGCCAAGGCAAAGTGTGGCAAGCACATACTACTACTACTTAATATGTCTATCTATTCCCTGCATACGTTACAGATGTCTGCGAGATTCTTTTTTTTTACGTTCTGTTCATTGCCTTCTCTCAATTACAGCATATAAAGAAATAGCAACTAAGCTGCAAAGTAAGTTTCTCATTTTTCTTGGATAACAAACCGATTGCTATACTTAAGTAGTGTTGAACTTCATAGTGATGAGTTATTTCGTACTAGGTGAGATTAAAGTCTCCTGTAGAAAATAACAAATACGGCATAGATATGACAAGCTTTTATCCCGCAGGTGGAGCAAGAAAATATAGGGTCTCGCGACGGAATATCTTAATTAATTAGACGCAAATAAGTGTTATGACTTACTCCCTACACAAACATATTAGATGTCTCAACCAAGGTGGCATAAGTCTCTATACCTATTGAGGTACACCCGCACCTCTCTCTTTAGCACTATAGCATGGTTCTAGGGCTCACCATCTGCCGCTAACCCACACTCATTATGGTTGCACAAACTATAGCCAGCCCCGTTTCCCATTTATGACTGCTGGACAAAAAGCGCCACCAGCTCCTATTTCTCGGACTCTATAGCGTGGGCTCTTGCGCCCAATACGGCAACGGAGTTTCTGGCAAAAAGGCCTGAACTGGTTCAAAAATTGCTGGATCTTAGGTTGGCTAGTCTCCCTAACGATAACATGGCGCAAAATGGAGTTATGTAGTGCCTTTGCCATGACATTTTGTATCGTTCTAGTCGCTTTGGCTTGGTGAATGGTATCAGGGGCCTCTAAAATGGCGCTCGACTTTGTCAGGGCTGCACCCACTCGCCACTTCTGGCTGCCACTCGAGGACAACTGCAAGGGATGTCTCACGGAACACACGTCGTGCTCCCCATTTAGTCTGTTTAGCTACAGTGTTTCGTCCGGACCAAGACTATTGACTACAAAAGAACGATCTTGTCTCTGTATGCTACCTGTTCCATGGGATTCCTTCTGTGCTTCCATCCTCTTTAGTTTGCTTCATTTGGCCCTTCATCAATATACTACTACTTTGTAGGATAGGTGGGCTGCAGTTGATTCAGTCCACCGCCATCATCAAGCCTTCTCGCTACATGAATTAGAGAAAGGTAGGGAGGTTTAAAAGTAAGGGTTGGGTATTCAGTTTGGTGGTAATACATACAGAGGAAATACGGTGAGCGAATGGCGGCAGGACCCGACTGGCTTTTACATGTTGTATGCAAGGCACAGGAAATCTGTGTCTGGGTTTCCTAACCATTTGGATCAAGCTTGTAGTGCTATCCGTTGAACACATAGGCATTGTATAAGCCGGATAGGGGCAGCCTTTGTCACTGAGCGCAAGGAACTGCCCTCAACTGAAGCAAAAAAAAAAACACATAATAGGTATTAGTGAAAAAGAAAGAAAATGAAAAATTCTCCTTCGCCATGACGTGTTAGCCAAGCGGTGAGAAAGGGACGCAGACTCTAGTTGTCGTAATCAAGTTTATAACGGCCCTTCTGGCGTAGGCTCTGATTGCTGCAGTTTGATAAGTGCCTCAACTCTCAGGGGAAGTTGAAAACTCAGTGACAACGTCCTATGCAAGATGAAGTCATCTGCACCCTCAGGCCTACCTATGGCCTCTCTGTTGCAGGCTGTGGACAAAGATATGGTATATCTTGCAGACATCAGGAGGCAACAAACTATCAGCCCAATGCGGCGAGATATCTCACACATTATATCTGGCACTTGACTATTTAACTATGAACAAAGCATGCAGCATCGTGTTTGTGTTGGTAAACAATTAATATATAGTAAGGGTACATAGTTTTGCAATAACTAATTCTATACATTGAAGATTGTTAGGCGGCGTATATAGATCATTGTATGATGATGGACTTGCCATTTCCCGGGTCTATCATATTTGTGTTCCGATAATAAACTACAGAGTACGCCATGGTTTATCAGATGCCTTTTGCAAGTCTAGGTTTTTACGGCTCCCTTCTAACCCCCTTCTAACGTATTTTCAGAAATTGCAGTGACCTGTCCCCCGGCCGAGTCTACCCAAAACCCGATGATCATCTCCCAGATAACTATCGAACCTCCAATAGGAGATATTGATTTTAACTACGAACTACTATGACGAATGCGAAGCTTAAGGAGATCCCCCGCATTAAGCATTGGAAAGATTGACTACTATGGGTTGATGAATCGTTACTTTGCTACGAATTATGTATGGGGTATGTATGTATGTATGTATGTACTACTACCTGTAAAGCCGAGCAAGGAAGCCGTCAACTACACCGACCTCGAATCAAATCATACCCAGCTCCCTATTTATCAGTAACTGGGAAGTTAGCCCCTGATAAAGCATAGGGCTCGGTAAACAATAGTAGAAAGCCGAGGGAATGAGTATTTGTTTTTGGAAACAGAAGTTGTTGTTCTCGAAGCTACATGGTATGGGAAATTTAGGGCTCGCGGGATAAAACATGACGTTCGTGTTGCAGGTAGCCACTTAGAAGTAAATTTATACTTCACCCTGTTTAAAATTTCATTATAAGTAAGGTTTTCTCGCTGATGATGTACGCATAAGGAGTTCTATGGTCTCGTTTAATGTTAAAAGTTTAAAAGCCGGGCTGCAGAAAGGAGGCTATGCAAGTCAAGTCGCGAGTATTCGTAGCCACGAATGACAAGGGCCACTTGAATGAAGCTACTAGGCTATATTGGGGTCAATTGGTCCAAATCCTTTTTGTCTTACTGTCGATCATCTGAGTAAATAAATACCGCAGTAATTAACAGTGGCTGGTTGACAAGCTATTTAAGTAACTATGTCGATCTCCTGAAGACAACAGGATACGAGGGATGCCTAGCCAGTGGCCTGACCTAGCATAGAAAGGTCATGGTTAATGGCACTTCTTTGTTGAAATTCTAGCCCCTCTCTATTTATATTCCGCTTTAGGGGGATACCCTAGCGATAAGCAAGGACTTGACAATATCGCCGGCTAGGACGGAAATTTTGACCAGGGTTATATGCAGACAGGCAAGTGTATCAAGTAGCTTGTTTCTAGTCTACAGTACTAGTATTTAGTAGCTAGCCCTTGGTTTCTTACCTAGGTGGCTATATTTGCTTGGTTTTCGGCCGGCTTGTAGAGTCCAAGTAACCGGCAGCGTAAAAACTATCATGCAGTACGTATTCGTGTGGAGAATATTTTATTTAGGCTCAACTTACTGTTTGCCGCTGGAATTTCGTGCGGCAGAATGTAAACTTGATGTACACTGGGAGCAAAAGAAAAATAAGTACCCCCTTTTTTAGCCAACTCGGAAGCCTTTGAAAGCCAAGGGTTTACCAAAATCACGGCACGGCTGTGGCTTAGGTGTATGTATAACCCTATCAAATGTAGTGTAAGTTGATATCCATATTTGATTGGAAAGTCTGTGCCACACATTAACAAACATGAAGTTTTCTCCCCCATGTGATGATCGAACATATTATGATGAAAATGCATCTGAATAAATTAGACGGTAGTAACAAAGCAGCGGCTAGCGACGATCTCGAAGGTTGTATTTTAGCACAATGATACATGTAAGTAGGTAAGTAAGTATGTTAATGATAAGTTCCACAGCCAAGACCAAGTTAAGTGACGGAGAAAAGCTTGGCTGAACGACAAACGGCTAAAGTGCACGGATTTTAGCATCATGGTAACCGATTGAGCTAGAAAGGGGGTTCATTAAGAGGAGCATTTTTTTTTTTTTTTTCATTACTCTCATGGAACCCGAAAGAGGAGCATTGACAAACAGCAAATGGTCGCAAGACCACACGCAGTTGAACACACAAGTAAAACACTAGTGAATAAACCTGGAGAAAGTCTGCTACTTGGAAAGGAGCCAATTTTTCCGGTGGCCGGAAAAGAATTTTCCACGCGTGACAGATGAACTACAGAGACTGATTATGTCGTAGGAAAAGGATCATGTATGAAAGAGCCTGGTGGGATGCCACGACGGGCAGCGAGGGGGTATACGAGGCCGATGAAAGAACTCGTATGTGAGCAAGTTAAGTTTGAAATTGTCATGCATAATCAGTACAGGGCCAGTCTAAAACAACCCAGTGTAAAAGAGAGCAACTGGCAAAAAGAACAATAGTAAAACAAGCCTACCTGGTTTTAAAGGAGCTGCGTTAAAACCAATTACAGAATGCACCACTAGAGCCGGGTTTATCTCAATGCTTCCGTTATGGATTTCGGCAGCTGTTCTTTTTAGAGTGCCAATAAAAAGCCAATTCAAACAATCTGGCGAACAGATGCCGGAAACCAAAATTCCAACGGATAGATAGGCGGATCGAATACGCCAAGAATGCATCGGGTTTTCAGGGGATGAAGAATCAATGTGACACTGGTTCTTGGCATCAATATAGGTAAGTATAATCTATATGTGGTTGAATATCAATCGTGACTTGGAGCTTCAAGGTTGCTTAAGGATTCATGAAAAAGAAAACTAAAGTTGGTTTGCAAGAGAACCGTGAATCGACGTCGAATTGCGGAATAATTAGCCTAAAAAGATAATAAATAGCATGATGGATTCGACCAAACTATGTGATATCAGGCGGGATTGTGGGTTACAAAGTTAAATAACGGACCATTCTTAGGTTACCATTTTCTACAACGCTGCAGCGTACAGTACATACACCAGACTCGGTGAAAAGTGCAGTTAAAAATTGTCTGCCGCACTTCAGAGAAAAGAAGAGAAATCATCCTGGCAAACTGGGTTTGGGTTGTATGGAGCAATATGATGAGACAAAGGCGCCCAGGAGAAGCTTAAGGGTTATATAGTAATAGTAGTTGGGTACGAGTACTAAGGGAAGAGAAAAAAGTATAAAACAGACCACACCACAACTCCATGCCCGCCGCACTTTGGCAGCAGAAGCTCTTGTTTTTCAAACTTCAAGCAGAGCAGCTCGGTTTTTCTTGCGAGGGCTTGTTTGTATTCACATTCTGTCTTTACTTTTCCAAGTCTATCTTTCTTTTGGTGCCTTGATGGCCATTTCTTTCTTTTGAGCTACACACACTACTCGTCTTTCGTTGTATACACTTCTGCCCGCCGCTTTCTTTCTTTCACTTATTATTTTGTAAGAAGACTCTGTCATTCAGCCATGCAGCTTCGCTCTATTGTCGCGGCGCTTGTCGCAGCTTCTCCTGCGCTGGCCGCCACCTTTAACAACCCCGTCGTGTACTCGGATTTTCCCGACAACGACGTCAGCAAGGGCCCCGATGGCGCCTACTACTTCTCCGCGTCGAGCTTTCAGTTCTCGCCGGGCGCGCCCATCATGAAGTCGACCGATCTGGTCAACTGGGAGCTAGTAGGGCACTCGGTGCCTGATGTCTCGGCCTTTGGCAGCACCTACATGCTCAACACCACGGGCAACCCTAGCTATGTCCGCGGTGTCTGGGCGTCGACCATGCGCTACCGCAAGAGTAACTCCAAGTGGTACTGGATCGGCTGCGTTGACTTCAAAAAGTCGTACGTCTACACGTCGTCTGACATCGCCAGCGGCTGGCAGCTGGCGTCCACTATCAACACGTGCTACTACGACTGTGGCCTTTTGATTGACGACGACGACTCCATGTATGTCGTTTACGGCAGCAAGAACGTCAGCATTGCCAAGCTGAGCCCCAACGGCCTCAGCCAGGTCAGCACCCAGCCGGTCTTCAACGCCCCTTCGGGCTTGTCGACCATTGAGGGTTCGCGTCTGTACAAGATTGGCAGCTACTACTACGTCCTGGGCGACAATCCGGGCGGCAGAACTCTGATTTGGCGTTCAACCACTCTGTACGGCACGTGGGAGCACCAGATTATGCAGGCTGGTATCTCAGGTCCCGTCGGCGGTCTCATTGACCAGGGCTCGTTTGTGCAGGCTGCCGATGGCAACTGGTACTTCATGTCGTGCTCTTGGTCGTACCCTGCTGGCCGTGTGCCGCTGCTGGCGCCCATTACCTGGTCCAACGGCTGGCCTACGCTGACTACTAGCTCATCTGGTGCCTGGGCCGCGTCGTACCCTGCGCCCGGCACGCTGGGCAACACCACCAAGTGGACCGGCACCGACTCGTTCAACGGCTCGTCGCTGGGTCCCGCCTGGGAGTGGAACTTTAGCCCTGTCGCTAGCAAGTACAAGGTCAGCAACGGTCTGACTCTGTACACTGCCACGGTCACCAACGATCTGTACAAGGCCAGCAACACCCTCACGCACCGTCTGCATGGTGGCCAGCCCATTGGCACTGTGCACCTGGACTTCACCAACATGGCTGACGGTGACAAGGCCGGCCTGGCTGCCTTCCGTGACCAGACCGCCTTCCTGGCTGTCACGTGCTCGGGCTCAAGCTACACTCTGTCTATGGTTTCCGGCGCCACTCAGTCCACCACCGACTGGAAGACCACCAGCACTGGTACTGTCGAGGCGTCGGTCAGCCTGACCAAGGGCTCTGTGTACCTGCGTGTTTCCATGGACGTGCGTCCCTCGGGTGCCAAGACTGCCACCTTTTACTACTCGATTGATGGCACCAGCTTTAAGCAGCTGGGCACGGCCTACAGTCTGACTACCAGCTGGTCGTACTTCACCGGCTACCGCTACGGCATTTTCAACTTTGCCACCAAGGCCCTGGGCGGCTCGGTCAATGTGATTTCCTTCACATCGAGCAACAGTGATGAGACCACTGCCACTGCCAGCGTTGCGTCCAATGCCTAGGATGCTGCTCAGAAAACCGTTGTTATCATGACTTGCACGTCGGCTACTTCGGCCTCGACTTTTGCTGCTGCTGCCAGCACTACCGTCAAGGCCTGCAAGGCCAAGGAGTAAGCGGGTCGCTCGCTGCCTTTTCAGCTATTTAATTCAATTTATTTTTCATACTTTATATTCGTAAATCCACACGGTTGCTTTGTTATGTAGGAATTGGTCTGTGTAGTATAATTCTACCCCTACCAGTAGTGCGCTGGGTTAAATAAATCGTAGTTGGCAGGCTGGGCAAAAGCTTGGTTCAAATAGCCTCGGCCTGCTTTCCTTGGCAGAGAAACTCAACTCCACTCCAAGCATTATTTTATCAGCCAGACAGGGTTTATTTTCTCAAAACAGGCTTATTTTCTCAAGACATGTTTTTTGTAAGTTATTTTAGATCTTCTGCATATGCTACACAGTACTACTCCATACATATTGAATAAACGACCACTGCCACATCACGCATTTCTAGCCAGACCTAGCTTCTCCAACTTGGCTCTGCACTTCTGGTTCGTGGAAATACCTGACCCGTTAAAGGTCTGCATCGTGGTTTGTAGTTTGACTTTCGGTATAAGTCTTCATTCGCTTGCCAAATCCCACGCGCTCAAACTTGCCTTGTTAGACGCTTTTACTGCCGAAATTCCGTATACAAAAGGGGCGGTGGCGCAGTTGGGAGCGCGTTAGACTGAAGCCATTAACAAACTTCAGCCCAAGTCCGGTCTGGATTCTCCAGGCAGGCAGTAATCTAAAGGTCACCGGTTCGATCCCGGTTCACCCCAGCACACGCATTTCATCTTGTAAAGATGGAATCACTTTTTGATATCTTTTGCTGATAATCTCCTAGTTCACGTTCTCTTGCCACTGATATACTTATAAATCTTTTTTTTTAACTCTTTGCAGCCTGGTTCCATGAAATAGAAATAAATAAAAAAAAAACAAAACCACCTCGGCCCCTTAAGCAGCACAATTTGGAATTTCTCCGATCTCATCATGGATTTAGCCCGAATTTCTCCCTCAAAACACTTACTCTAGCTCGCCGTGTAAATTTCATAGCCCCTGGTTTCCCACTTTCAAGAAAACGTCTTGTCTCGTATATGATATCGATGTCATGAGAAGTCGTGAGCTTAATTAAAGCCAGTACTTTGTAGTAGAAAGCAGTGCATGATCAGTCTCTCGGCTCGACTGAGCATCAGGATACTGCTGTAGCATCTAAGAATACTACTAACTGTTATGATCATCTGTTATGATCCACACGGGAGACTTGACGTTTTCTCTCTTTTCTTCACCGATGTAAATCCACCAACAGGAACCATCATAAGTACATCATGAAATTGTAGTTGCAAACTGCATGCTCGCTAACCGTTGCGCTCGGACTTGACCCTGCGTGGGAAACAACCCCACTTTGTACAATTAATTAATATAATTAATACGAAACGCAGGACACCCTCATAGTCTCATGAATCACGCATTTACAACACTCCTGCGGAATTGGGGTGTTTTCTCTTTCTGGCCAGCATGTAGATCAGTCTTCTCTTCCCCTTCTACCTTGCGCTGATTGTGGCCGGGGTACTTCGTAGTACTACTACTAGTACTCCCATAGTACAGATGATACAAGTTACCTGGAATAGTAGTACCGTATACACACAGCCCCTGCCGAACAACACCAAGTACTGCTAGTAGTATTATTCGATTCTTTGTTTTTGTGATCCATGCCCCAAGTACTACTAGTACCAGGGGAACCAGGTACGATCAACAGCCAGGATGGACACATCAAGTCGTAGTAGTAGGCGGCCGGAGGTTTTAGAGAAATAAGCAGATCCTCCCACAGGTCTCTATATAAGACTTGACCTGTCGGCCGTTCTTGGAGTTCTTGGTTTCCCTTTTTACTCACTCACCACGAGCATTCCAGCATAGAAGCACAGTTCTCTCTCTTCCATTCTTTCTCAACTTTTACTTTCGTTTCATCGGCTTTGATAGTCCTCCCACATTCTTTTTTGTTGATTCAATTAGTTTCCAGCCTACAGTCTTTCTTTCACTACTTAACTATCACTTATTTCACCCACAAGATGCAGTACTCGTACTTCCTCGCCCTGGTGGCCGCTCACATGGCTGCTGCCGCCTCTGTCACTGTCACTGCTAGCACCAAGCACCAGAACATTGATGGTTTTGGTATCTCGCAGGCCTTTGGCCGCGCCTCTCAGTTCAAAGCTATGGACCCCATTCCCCGTGCGAAGGGTCTGGACTACCTCTTCAACACCACCACCGGTGCCGGTTTCAGCATCATCCGTAACCGCATTGGTTCCGGTGGCCAGGGTGACAGCATCGAGCCTACCTCGCCCGGTAGCGCCACTGCCACTCCCAAGTACACCTGGAACGGCGACGATGCGGGTCAGGTCTGGTTCTCCCAGCAGGCCGTGAGCTACGGTGTGTCGACCGTCTATGCCAACGCGTGGTCGGCCCCTCTCTTCATGCGCACCAAGCAGGACTACGGCCGCCTGTGCGGTGTCACTGGCCAGACCTGCGCCACTGGTGACTGGCGTCAGGCGTACGCCGACCTGATTGTGCAGTACATTTCCTACTACCTTGCCATCAACATTCCCATCACCCACGTTGGTTTCCTCAACGAGCCCGATGGCTCCAACTTCATGCTGTCCAGCGGCCAGCAGGCCGCCGACATGATCCCCATTCTGCACGCGACTCTGGCCGCCAAGGGTTACGGAAACATGACCATGACTTGCTGCGACAACGTTGGCTGGAATTCGCAGAAGAACTACACCTCGCAGCTGCAGAATCTGGACATGATCAAGTACCTGGGTCTGATTACGTCGCACGGTTACAGCTCTGCTCCCACCACGCCCATGGGCGGCAGCCTGCCCACCTGGATCACTGAGGACGCCGATCTGGATGACAGTTGGTGCACCACCTGGTACTCCTCGGGCAACCTGTGTGAGGGCTTCAGCTGGGCTGTGCGTGTCGCCGACGGCATTGTCAACGCCGGCCTGTCCGCCTACCTGTACTGGGAGGGTGTGGAGGTCAACCAGCTGCAGTCTTCGTCGTACCTGGTTTCCGCCTCTGGCAGCACTGTGATTCCTTCGGGCCGTCTCTGGGCCTTTGCTCACTGGTCGCGTTACATCCGCCCCGGCGCCACCCGCGTTGGTGCCACCACCACCACCCCGGGCCTGATTGTCGGTGCCTTTGAGAACAAGGACGGCAGCTACGTCGTTGTCCTGACCAACACTGGTACCACGGCCCAGCAGACCGTGATTGACCTGACGAGCGCTTCGGTTTCCAAGGTTTCTGCCGCGGTTGTCTCTAGCAACGCTGCCCAGATGGTCAGCACTACTGCCACTCTGTCCGCCGGCAGTCTCAGCGTCTCCGTCCCTGCCAAGGGTGTCGTGACCGTCAAGCTGACCTAAGTCTCAGGCCCGAGCTTTTCGGTTGTTGCCTCCAGGGACACTGTCCAGACTGCCGGCTCTGGCTAATTGTTCATTTAATGCCCCCTTTGTAGCTAGTGCGCTGTCGACCCAGTACATAGCCAGTATATATCTTTTCCTCCATATCTACCCGTTGTCCATAGTATTTTTTTTTATCCCAGACTTCTCATTCAATAAACGATAGTAAACAAAATTATAGTGCCACCAAAAGTAAAGTGATCTCATGTCGTCTTTGTTGCAAGTTATGAATGGCTCGGCGCGGCAGGACGTTTGTTTTTTGAGCGCCACTTGCAACGCCACTTTTCAAATCAAACGGAATCCTCCGTGGCGCAATTGGCTAGCGCGTCTGACTGTTAAGCATCTCGAGTTGCAGCAATCAGGAGGTTGACAGTTCAAGCCTGTCCGGGGGAGTTCTTTTTTTTTGCCTTTTTAGAGCCCACATGCCGATATCCGTTGAAAGTGAATTGAAAAGCGTATTCTTTTGTCGATTTTCACGGGCGGAAATATACTTTCTTTTGTTGTTGTAAAGTTTCATCATTAATAGCACGTCATACCTGAATAATATCAAACCTGTTTCCCCATGAATGTATCAATAACCGTCCGTCTTGCGCGCCGTATAGTACCGTTCCCGTGCTTTTACCTTGATGATTGACTGTCAGTGCAATCAACAGCGAGAAACAATAAAAAATAAATAAATAAAAATGACTAGACCTCCAAGTAGATCCTTAAGACCACACATGAGTCTCTGGCTTTGTAGACTAGTAGTAACTGGGGCGGACCCGCGTCGTTGGAGGCTGAGTGTTCGCTGCTGCTTGCTGGAACTCTTCAAAGTACGGGTGGTTGCACGACTGTTTCGCCGAGATGCGGCCAGCCGGGTCGTAGATAAGCATTTGCTCGAGAAGATCAAGGCCGTGCTTATCGAGCGGCTTGCACAGGGACGTGCTGGTGTCTCTAACCCACTTGGGGAACGACGACTTGAAATCGGGATACGAGGTGACGCCGGGCCAGACCTCCTCTGTCGGCGTGCTAAGGATACTATTGGGGTATGGGTGTTAGTCAAGTACGGCACAAAGGGAGATTGAGGGCTGGGTTATGGGGCTGAGCGTACCGGAAGATTCTGAAAATCTGGTCAATTTCAGAATCACCAACAAACAGCGGCTTGCGCGTGCACATTTCGGCAAAGATGCAGCCCACACTCCACATGTCCACGCCCGTCGAGTACTGCCGACCACCCAGCAGAATCTCTGGCGCTCTGTACCACAGCGTCACGACCTCGTGCGTGTACGTGCGCAGCGGCACGCCAAACGACCGCGCCAGGCCAAAATCAGCCAGCTTGAGGTTACCGTCCCGATCAATAAGCAGGTTCTGTGGCTTCAAGTCGCGGTGCAGGATGCGGTGCATGTGGCAGTATCTGACGCCCTGGCACAGCTGCCACATCAGTTTCTTGACGACAGCGGGGCCCAGGCCCATGCGGCGCAGCACGTCCGAAGAGCCCTCGGGCAAGGCCTTGCCGCGGCCGCCGTCGCTTGTCGGAAGCGATTCAATGTACTTTTTCAGGTCGAGGTCGAGGAATTCAAAGACAAGGTACAGGTTGTGGCCGTCGGCGTGCACAATGTTGAACAGACGCACAATGTTGGGGTCGCGCATTTCCTTGAGCAGCGAAATTTCTCGGATGGCGGTCGACGGCACGCCTTCATCTTCGGCTTCCAGGCGGATCTTCTTGAGCGCAACTATGCGGCCGCCATTTTGGAGATCACGTGCGCGGTACACGACACCGTAGGTACCTATGTGGTAGAACCAGCCGTTAGTATTTTTTTTGCTAGTGACGATGCACGATGGAGGGGCTACTACTTACCTTCACCAATTTTTTCCAGCTTCTGATAGTTGTCCATGATAGCTGGCGGTGATATAAAGAGAGGGAGAGAGAAAGGAGAACGATGGTCCGATGTGAGCAGAGACTCAATTAAGCAGCTCTACAAAAAGGGATGGCTGACACGACGATGCTTGGTTTGTTTGCTAGTACTAGTAGTAGTAACCAAGTACAAACCCAGGGAGTTGTGATGAAAGATTCAGCCTGATGAGTGAATGAATGGCAGCCGAGCAAATGGATGCAATGCGAGCAAACCGGGAAACTAGGGCAGGAAGAGTACAAGGCTGTGACGATGAAGGCAAAAACACCAAAAAGAGAGGTAGAAGCAATGCGATGACAAAAAAAGAAGAAAAAAAAGAAGAAAAAAAGAAGAAAAAAAAGAAAAAAGCAAAAAGTAGAACGTCGTCGTGAGAAACGCTGTGGATCTTGGCGCCGTTTGCTTGGTTTTCGATCTGTTCAGGCGCGTTGCATCATGTGAATCAAGACAAGGACAAGGAGTACACAGTAGGGAGAACTTCAGGGCTGTTGGGCGGCGGCACTAGAAGGAGCTTTAGCACGTGAAGCCACTATATTAGGCGGCACCAATTCAAACTCTGCGGAAAGAAGCTTTTGATAACCACAATGTGAACCTCACTTCTAGACACCCATGTATTATCACAACTAATAGTGCTATTGTCAAATCGCATGCCCGTTGTTTACCCTTCTCCATTTTAGGCATTCAGCTTGGCTGCATTTCACAATTCAAAATCGACACCAAAAATCTAGCGGCAATGTTACAGCTGCCACGAATGCAAGCCACTACATCAAATGTTACCCCAGGCACAATACTCTCTATATGACACACACATCTTGAGCAGTTTAGAGCTCGAGCAGCTCTCTCTTGGCTTCTCTTGGCTCTATTGCCAGTGAAACACGACGATACTATAATACTATATGTACTTACATCGTTGATTCATCTTTGAATCTGATCGGTCCCTGACTTGGCATTCGGCCAGACAGGCTCTTATCGATAAGAATATATATAAAAAAAAAACGCCCGTAGTATCTGTTCACCGCCTTCACAGCAAGCTGAAAAAACCAGAATGATGCCATTGGAATGTCGTGTGGTTGTTTTTACATCTTTTTTCGAATAGAATTGTACAACAACATCTTCGCTAGAAGCCAACGTACCACTAGGAAGTAAATCACAGTAATCTGATTGAGCAAACAAGAGCTGGTATCAGCTTGTAAACTTGTTCCACCTACCCAGACGTATATGAGACCCTAGTAACCCTTGCACTCAATGTGGCACCCATAGAAGCACACATAGAATATTCGTTTTTCGCGTCACACGACATTCACTGAACAATCTCATCCAGCCACATTTCCAAACTGTGGCTGAACCAGTGAAGCCATGGCGCGTGACCTGACCGAGCTTGATGCCCACGAGCAGCCCGCTACCGGACTCAAGGCGATATGGAAGGGCTTTTCGCGCACTGAGCAAGACGAGCTCCTACAAAGCCCGGCGATTGACGACGTTCATGATACGCACCAGGCCGACAATTTCCGAGTGGCCGGCACCATTCCAGCCGCTAATATTGCCGAGGCGTGGCGTCATATTGGCTACGAGGCAGCAGAGGAGCCTCGGGATTCGCGAATCTTGTATCACCCGCTGGTTCCAGGTGAGTATTGTCTTCATATTGTTGGCAAGTTGGCCATTTGCCGCTCGGCTAGAGGACTGACGCTTGATAGGGCTCCACATTGTGCCAGACTTGATTCCGTTGCCAGCGCAGAAAATTATCCTGGACCGCATTATCCATCGGGATCTGAGCAATCCAGAGCACCAGACCAACCTGCACTTGCACTACGATATTCCCTATCCTCCAGCTTCGGAGTCATCAACGGGCTCCTTCTTTAACTATACACCGGGCTCGGAGACGCGCTTTACCCCCAAGGATCCTGCAGTGCACAAGCCGTTGACCATGCAGCAGGTCCTGAACCGGCGACTATCGTGGATGACGCTTGGGGGCCAGTTTGACTGGACGAACCGCATATATCCAGGGACGATACCGCCGGACTTTCCACAGGACATTGGTGCATTTCTTCATGCCATGTTTCCACAGACGGTGGCACAGGCGGCTATTGTCAACTTCTACACACCTGGAGACACGATGATGATGCATCGTGACGTCAGCGAAAAGACAGACCGGGGATTGGTCAGTCTGAGCATTGGCTGCGACAGCCTGTTCATGATTGCGCCGAATGAAATTGATTGGGAGTCGGAGGTGGCCAAGAGCAGCCAAGCAGATGGAGACAAAAAGTTTCTGCTGCTGCGCATTAGGTCCGGCGACGTGGTGTACATGACGGAAGAGTCGCGGTATGCGTGGCACGGTGTGCCCAAGGTGATTCGCGGCTCATGCCCGGAGAGTCTACAGGAATGGCCGGCACAAGCCAAGAAGGACGACGAGGATAGCGAAGAAGACGAATTTGAAGCCTGGAGAGGCTGGATGCGCAACAAACGCGTCAACATCAACGTGCGCCAGATGGAGTGACCGGATTTTGAATGGGGCATTTCCATAAAGCACCGAAGGGGGAAAGATTAAACGATTTGGTTGTGGAATATGGGGTCTTATCTTTTGAAATGACAGGTCAGGCATACGATTTTCTGCTTATTATTTGTCCCCAGAAAGAGTAGATCAATGTGAGGGGGGGGGGCGGTGTCCAGGATTACAGATTACGGAAGAACGGGGCATGAAAAAGAGACTCTATAGGGTGGTATTGTCGTCTGCCGATGGGCGGAATGGCTACGTGGACAGCAGAGGTGATTTGGAACAAAGAAGACTTGAATGAATATATGCAGAGTATTTGGAAAGAGAAAAGGTGACAACAAATTCTACCGTGAAAAGAAAGGGAGTTCAGAGATTATTTGTGATGTCACTACAGTATGTAGGAATGAGGAGAAGTGTAGGCATCACGCAGGGCCGATGAAGAGATTTTCACGCCTGTAAAAGAGGTAAATAAGTGTCACTCACATACTAAATATGCCAAGTGCAGAGAAGCTAATGGGGAAGTTGATTATGGAATCATGTGTGCGGCTTAAAGCGGCTACGCCGAGAATACTCAGTCAAGGAGACAAGTACAGAAATGATATCAGGGTAATATTGCCACCTTTATTGTTGAGTACCCGTCTTTTTGGGCGAGTCTTGAGAAAGTGACGAGGGTTTTGTGAGACGTCTATGGAAGTGTAAAAGCTTCCGAGCCATCTACATATATTCAAAAAGTTCGTTGAGAGAACAAGAAATGGAGGCGTTTCGGGCGGCCGCTGCAGAACGGGCTATGTGGCTGACTGATGCGTTTGTACATGTACTGTACGTAAGATCGGTGTGGATAAGGGTCGCTTCGGTGTACAGAGTACAAAATGCCGATATTCATGCCACGAACATTCGGGTTCCATGAGAGTAATGAATAAAAAAAAATGCCACGAACTCTCTGCATCATCAAGCGAGGGGGCGAGTATGAGGGGAATCTAAACAGGTGGGCCGGTGCAGAAAGAGCTGGCTGGTATAGAAACTACTCCGTAGTTCTGGTAGATTTGGGGTAAGTCTGTAACTCTATATGCATATGTCGGCTATCTAAGATAGCTGAAAGATCTATGAACCCTCTGGTCAAGATAATGTTCTATAAAAGCATGATTCGGCCTATTCAGGTAACCGATTTACAGCGTGCGTGAGCTGGCGGAAATGGAACCAAGACAGCAGAGAGACGTGCTTGGGTCTTGCCTACCATTGTTACAACCTAGATTACATAGACTCATAGAAGACACCGGAGCCGAAGCGGCACAGTTGCATTGACGGAGTTTAAGGGGAAAACAGCCAATAGCTCTGGGGTTGCCTATGCGCCTCTGACCCTTTATGGGCTGATGTAAGTATATCATTTGTACCGAATATATAGCTAAACCTGGCGTTGGTGACTAGGCTGAAAGAAAGACAATTTGTAAGAAACTGCGGCTCGATGTGGTACTCTGGGATGAAGCTGCCACCTTTTTAGCTTTGAAGAGAACAACACAAAAGGCAGCGTGGTTATCACCTGGGTCACGAGGCAGGAATACCAACGAACCAGGACCATTTGGAATATTCTCTGGCTTGTCAAAAGGCCCCAACGAAACCGCCTTTTTTTTTTTTTTTTTTTTTTTTTTGTTTATTTTGCCTTCTTCTGGGTCGCATTGCATCGCAGAACAACACATGGAAGCGCTAGAAGTCGGAAAAAGGAATGACCAACAGGAATTAGGAGAATGGCCAAGCGAGGAAAATGGAGAAATAAAAACTCAAATACTTGCATAAGTCGTACCATCAAGAGACCAGGGAATAGAAACGCTATGTACTTAAGTAAGGTAAGTACTTGTTCACATAGCTGAAAAGTCTGAAAAATACAGGGAAGGTTTGGCAAGGGACGATAAAGTTGATGTGATGGGCGGACACCCTTGACTTATTCCGTAAAAGAGCCTTTTTTTTTTATTATATATACGAGGCGCACAATGAAGCAAAGTTTCTTTAATTTTTTTTTGAATACACAAGGAGCGTACAGGACAATGTTAGATATACCTATTATTGTGTAGTTTTAAGAGGTCAAGTATTGTGTACAGTAGGGCATATGTCATAGGAGGAGCTTAGTCGGCATTTATGACAACTGGCCCGAAGGAATCTGCTATTTGAGTTTTCAAGTATGTAGGAAGACGGCCTTAAATACTTAACCAGGAAGGCCACTATCTTTGGGATGCTATTTTAAACCCTACCTTTGTAAGTGGCGGCTGAACGGCTGTTTTGGGATTTCTATTTCTTGGTACATTATTTCAGACAGTAGTATAAAGGGACCAGTTTCTTTGTGCTGCCCTCGGCTTTGCGGGATAATGACTGAAAGTAGCGCATAGAAGAAGTGCAGTATGAGTGAACAGTCACGTAAAGGAGAATTTTAGATCTGATGAAACGATGAACGAGAAATGCAAATACTTGCATTGTGCAAAGGCCCAGCAGAAACATCCGGAAACACGACGCCAAGGGCGGAATCAAGTGTTTTATTTACTTTGATCCGTTAGTCTTTGAAATCATTTGGTACCACTGGTAATGCTTATTATTTGACAAATAGGAAACTTTGTCCGTATAGTGTCGTACGTGAAAAATACAATCGATCAAAGAAAAATGAAACAAACCAAGAAAATCTTATTTTCATGTAAGACAGTAACCCTGGTTGATACGTCAAGTATCTGGTACTGCGGCGTCCAGCTGGAAAGCGCCCTGAGCCTGTGTACTTTGTACCCTTGTTTTCTCATCTCCAGCAAATGTTGCCCTTTTGGGTAGCGCCCAACACAGACTAAAGAGGGAGGGGTTGATCAAGAATTTGAAATACTCTGCATGAAGGCTACAGTGGTATTTGTGTTTCCAGGGTTGCACTGAAATAAGGTAGAAAACCAAAAAAAAAAAAAGTGATGGGTATCAAGGTAAATAGAGGGCTGGGCGTTTTTTATTTTGTGCGTTGTCGCATTTGTGATTTGTTTGTAAGTATGTATATGTAAGCAATCAGTGTTCTGTGCTTAACCTGATGTCGTCGGATTTGCCTTGCAAGTTTGCCCTGTGCAAACAGTGACAAGAAAAAAAGAAAGAAAGCGACCGGCTGTCGGGCTGTTGGAAAGCAACAAGACCAAAACACCCGGATTGCATCGACCTGAGAGGGAAAACGATAGTTGGGCATAAGCGAGGGCCATGGAAGAGACCGGGAGAGGGACCAAAGCTGGTCTGTAAGTACACACGTAGTCATACTAGCAGTAAGTAGAAAGAGGTACAAGTGAGAGAGACACTGGGCCGGAACAGGATAGGGCATGCTGTGAAGAATGCCAAATACTTTGCATTGCATTGATTGCGTACATGGAGGTACAGGGCCATGATATTGTTTTGTTTGCTCCTGGGCTGTATAGCAAATACATTCCAACAACCAGAACAATGTCTCTTGTATTCCAATTTTTCACTTGGTCCTGCGATAGCCGAGCTAAGAATTAGCTGTACTAGAAGAACAGGGGCGGAAATTTGCAATTGTCTTTAGCTGTTGGGTTTGTTTTTTGACTTCCTAAATCAAACATCAAACTCATGTAATTGCGTGCTTCACTCGGGCTAGAAGTAAGAAGTTGTTTATGTACTGACCGTTGCCAGCGCACTCATTCCAATCTTTACTTGTCTTTATCGATTCATCTTTATACTCGTCTTGACAGGAGCTTATTTGATTGCTTCTTTCTTTTGTTGTTTCCAGAATTTGGACTTTGCGTTGATCTCTTTTGGCTGATTGGTTTCATTTTCTTCATTTTATTTTATTTCATTTTTTCATTTTTTTTTTAAATTGTTCTATTTCTTTTATAATCCCCAACAACCCGTTCAACCTTACTTTAGCTAAAAGAGCCCCGATCTGTTGTTACGTCCGTAATCAACAAAAAGTAACCCGCCGGCATAATCGACAAGATTCACACAAATTCTGCTATACTGCCCGCACATAGCATCATATTCAAGCCAACCAACCAACTTTTCATCAACCCACACTTTCTCACCGTCGTTCATGACTTTGCTTGCGCCTCTTGTTTCAAGCCCTTTTGATTCTTGCGTTCTTGGCCGTGTTCATCTACTACAACAGCAACAGCCTTCGGACTTGCCTTCTGGTATCACTTCAGGTGAGTTGACGACGGTACAAAAGAGCCAAAGCCTCTTTCTTCCTGTTTCTGGTTCTGGGGACTTCACTTGCATGATGCCCTGATTTCTCTACATTCTGCCACTAGAAATGTTGCTCACACTCCTTCTTGCAGGGCAATCCACCGCACCATCCGTCCCTCTGACAAATAGCATGGACCCCTCTGACCGAAATGAGCCCGTCACCACGGCCCCGCCGCGCCTCAGTCCGTCCTCGGATGTTTACCTGCACATTGTGTTGCAGCGCTACCAAAACTACCATGACCAAATCAGCATGCAAGCCAGACTGGAGCGCGAAGTCGTCCAGATGCGCAACTGCATCACCACCAGCGTCAGTGTCGCCGACGACATTCCCGTCCCAGCACCGCCATCGGCATACGACCGCTCGCGTCTGCGCGCACGATACGCCGAACGCACACCGTCGGTCTCGCGCGAGCCGTCCGGGGCTGGAAGACTGGTGCGCCGCACAGCGCTCGAGGTGCGGAAAGTCCGGTTTGGCTTCGGCATCGAGCCGGTGGTGGGCGTGCCGTGCTTCATGGTGCCGGTACGGGCGGGACGGGCTGCGGGACTATCCGAGGTGGATATCGCAGCAATCAACTTTATCCTGGCGTGAGTGGTCTTTTTGCAATGACAATGTTACATTAAATGTCGGATCATGGTGTGCTAACCGATATGTAGACTTGAAAGCCCCTGCTGGGACCACTTCCGGCGACACGACTTTCACCACAGCTGTCGCTCGGACAGCGACGACGCCGAGCATAGCCACGAATCAGGCCATTTGATGATGGCGTCGGCGCTGTGTCTGGCGAGTGCGTCGGCGAGCGTGTTTACGCGCTTGGATGACGTAGCGCTAGCGGGCGCAGGGCAGGATGTGATTAACAGCCAGCCAGCGATAAGTTGGGAGGGCCGCGGCCTTTCGATAAAGGCGCTACGCAGTCTGGCGCACACGATAGACGGCCGCCAGAGCCTCGAAGTGACACCAGTGCAGGCGTGGTTTGAGCTGGAACGTTTCATTGTGCGGCCGCCGACACCGCCGCACTTGCCTGAAACACCGGCATCTTCACAGCCGAGACCGATAGGAAGCTCCGTGTGGGTGGACCGACATTTGATGGATCGGTTCAAGACGGAGCTTGGAACGATTGCAAGCTGTTCGTACTTTGGCACGACGATGCGACGTTCAGAGTTTGAGGATATTGTGACAGAAGTGATGCGTGAGAAGCGGTAGCAGCAGGAAGACGGAAAGGGAAACAAAGAAAGAGTTTGACATGCGGCTAGCTTGATTGGTTAGCCACAATGCCGGCAAGGAAGTGCGGCCGGCTTCATTATCATGAATGACTTTGACGACTTACACAGTACTACTTTATAAAGGAACAAATGAATTAATGACATTAACAACCAACAAAGTGTCCAATCAGATATGACATGACTAATCAGATCATCAACACAGGATCGAAACAAAGAAGGAAAAACTCTGAGAGTGGCAAAAACACCAGCCGCGGTTCTTCCGTCTGGCGCATTTCTGCCAAGCGTTAAGGGAAAGTCCGCCCTCTTGTATTGGCCGCCGACCCAATCGGGAAATAGAGGCCTCTGTCGGGCTTCCACAGCTGGCAGCACTTATACGACAGCCGGCGATGGACGCTTGCAGCTGTAAGCCCTGCACGCTGGCAGCTGTCGCAGCGATGTCGCAAGCGCAAAAAGCGGGCCTCTTTAGCCAAAAGCGGTCTAGACGGATTGCGTGATCCAGATTAAAGTGGCCCAATTTTCACAACCACCTTGCTTTGAGTTGATTTTGTTTTGGTTTTAAGTGCAACGCTTCGCTTTCGTTGCAGACGATTGAAAATGGAGCGGTTCCGTTTGTTTTCCCTTTCTTCTTTTTCTTTTTCTGGTTCGTGATTTTCTTTGTTTCTTTTTGCTGCTGAGAAGAACAAACCGCCTTTCTTTTTTTTTGTCTTTAAAAAAAAAAAGAAGAAAAATGCAGCTCAAGCACGAAGAAAGCTCGGGCGGCGTTGCGGCCGCTGCCCCCGCCGCTGCCGAGTTGACTAAGCTCTCCTCTAGCCTTCCGTTCGGCGAGATCCCCGCGCTCTCGTCGCTCTCGGGCCCGTCGTACGTGACCGCCCAAGTTCTGGTTCAGCAGGTGGCGTACAAGCTGTCGGACAAGATCTTCTCCTTCTCGCCCGAGACCTTTGATCTGGACATTGCCGCCGAGGAGTGGGCTGCCAGAGGCGAAAAGAACATCTACGGCGCCCCCGCTGCCGTTGTCCCGCTGCAGACGCGCGCTGCGGCCGGCTCGTTTGCTCTGGGCTACATCTTCTCGCCCGACTTTGACCTCAAGAAGCGTCACATCCCGCAGACTCTGCTGGCGCCTTCGGCCGCCCTGACGCAGCTGCGCCAGACGCTCGACCAGATTGCTCTGCTGTACGGCGTGTCATCGCCGCTGGTGGCCCACGTGCCTGCTCTGAGCTATGCTGCAGAGCACGGCGTGGTGTCCGAGTATGACGCCGCTCTGCGTCTGGCTGAGGACCTTGGCCTGGCTGTTGTGGCTTCCGCCTCGGCCTACGAGACCCAGCACATGGCTGTTCTGGCCACGCTTCTGGCTGCCGTCGTTCCTACTCTGCACATCTACGATGGTGTCCGCATGGCCCGTGAGACGCTCCGCATTGTCGACACCATCAGCGAGGCTGGTATCCAGCACCTGTACCAGACTGTTGCCGCCAAGATCCCAGAGCTGAACAAGCACCTGGACGCTGCCGGCAAGGCCCTGGAGATTCTGTCGCTGCTCAACAACGAGCTCGGTACCGACTACCAGGCCTTTGAGTACTCGGGCGCTGCTGACGCTGAGACCGTGCTGGTTGTCTTTGGCAGCACCGAGGCTCAGCTGGCCAAGCAGGCTGCTGCTCGTCTGACGGCTTCTGACGCCAAGGTCGGCGTTGTCAACGTCCGTCTGTACCGCCCGTTTGCCGAGGAGCAGTTCCTCAAGGTTCTGCCCGCGTCGGTGCGCAACATTGCCGTGCTTGGCCAGGTCAAGGAGGGTGCTTCGTCGGATGCTGCCATCCAGTCGGCTCTGTACACGGATGTGCTGACTGCCGTCTCGTTCTCGGGCAAGTGGGCTGCTGAGCCTGCTGTTTCCGAGTACAAATACGCGGCGTCTGAGGCTGTGACCCTGGACACTCTGGCTGGCATCTTTGGCCAGACCGTTCTGGTTGTTGACGGCGTGCTGGCTAAGCCCGAGACTGAGGCTGCCGAGTACTCGTTCTGGGACACTGACGATGCCGTCTCGGTCAACGTCCCGACTGTCCTGAGCAAGTTCCTGGCCCGGGAGTCGACCACAAACGTCTACGTCAACGAGACCTTTGACAACCTGGTGCAGGGCGGTATTGTGCGCTCTGATATCCGCGTGTCCAAACAGCCCATTGAGGCGCCGTACGCGGTGGTCGAGGCTGATGTCACCTACGTTGGCTCGGAGAAGCTGCTCAAGGGTGTTGACGTCTTGGCCAGCGCCAAGGCTGGTGCTGCCGTGATTCTGCGCCTGGCTGGCTTCAAGGAGGAGGATGTCGAGAAGCGCATTTCCGCTGATGTGCGCAAGACCCTCAAGGACAAGGACCTGTCGCTGTTTGTTCTGGACACGGCCGAGATTGAGAACAAC
Source organism: Thielaviopsis musarum (assembly GCA_001513885.1). Lineage (NCBI taxonomy): Eukaryota > Fungi > Ascomycota > Sordariomycetes > Microascales > Ceratocystidaceae > Thielaviopsis > Thielaviopsis musarum. Next base: position 115,284 of record LKBB01000023.1, read on the forward strand.
ATTGCCGCCGTCAACCTGGTTGTTGAGCTGGCCTTCCTCAAGATTGGCCGTCCCGAAATTGAGGCCATCGAGCTGGCCAAGCTGCTGTCGCTGGGCGGCCATGCTGCCACTGTTGACGAGGCTGTGTCGACTCTGGCCCTGTACTTTAAGCAGGTCGAGGTTCCCGCCGCCTGGGCCGAGACTACCGCCGACTTTGTCGCTTCCACTCTGCCTTCCGGCATCACGGCCACCAGCTTTGCTCCCTTTGAGAAGGAGACGGCCGAGCCTGTTGGCCAGCTGCAGAACTGGGAGGCCGTTGCCAAGGCCCTGGCCTTCAAGGAGGTCTACGGCACCACTGAGGCTCTCCGCCCCGAGCTGCCCGTCAAGACCATGACGGTCACTGTCAAGGAGAACCGCCGTCTGACGCCCACTACGTACGACCGCAACATCTTCCACATCGAGTTCGATCTGGGTTCGTCGGGCTTGACATACAACATTGGCGAGGCTCTTGGTATCCACGCCGAAAACGACCCCGAACAGGTCGCCGCCTTCATTGCGGCATACGGCCTCAACGCCGACGACATCGTGCAGGTGCCGTCGCGCGAGGATCCTGCTGCTCTGGAGACGCGCACCGTGTACCAGAGCCTGCTGCACAACGTCGACATTCTGGGCAAGCCGCCTAAGCGCTTCTACGAGGCTTTGGCCGGCTTTGCCACGGATGCTGGCGAAAAGGCTAAGCTGGAGGCTCTGGGTGGCAAGGAGGGCGCCGATGACTTCAAGAAGCTGTCGGAGGATGACGCCGTCACGTACGTCGACATTCTGGCTGACTTCCCTTCGGCGCGGCCGTCGTTCTACGACCTGCTGGCCATTGTGTCGCCCATGAAGCGCCGTGAGTACTCGATTGCATCGGCACAGGCCGTCACACCCACATCGGTCACGCTGATGATTGTCGTGGTTAACTGGACTGATTCGCGCGGCCGCGTGCGTACCGGCCAGGCCACGCGCTACCTGTCTGGCCTGTCGGTGGGCGCCAAGGTGACGGTGTCGGTCAAGCCGTCGGTGATGAAGCTGCCGGTGCGCGACGACGCGCCGCTGATCATGGCCGGTCTGGGCACGGGTCTGGCTCCGTTCCGCGCCTTTGTGCAGTACCGCGCCATGCAAAAGGCTCAGGGCAAGAAGATTGGCAGTATCCTGCTGTACATGGGCTCGCGCCACCAACGCGAAGAGTACCTGTATGGCGAGGAGTGGGAGGCCTACCTGGACTCGGGCGTGCTGACGCTCATGGGCGCTGCGTTTTCGCGTGACCAGCCCGAGAAGATTTATATCCAGGACCGCATGCGCCAGACCATGAAGGAGATTCGCAAGGCATACATTGAGGACGGCGGCTCGTTCTATCTGTGCGGTCCCACGTGGCCTGTTCCCGATGTTACGGCGGTGCTGGAGGAGGCCATTGCCGAGGATGCCAAGCTGAACGGCAAGAAGGTCAACCCGCGCAACGAGATTGAGAAGCTCAAGGAGGAGGGTCGCTACGTGCTGGAGGTGTACTAGGCTGTTGGTGGAGGTGTACTCGGCGGTTGCTGGTGGTGTACTAGGCTGTTGGCGGAGGTGTACTAGGCCATCAGTAGAGGAATGGAAAAGCTGTGTAAAAGTAGAATATTTTCCGTAAATAAGACTATATATAATTGTACAATTCTGGTATCGTTTCATGTGGTAACTACTTTTCTGTAACGTCGTCCCATGACACAATCGTGCCGCTGTAGCCCGTATGGCCACTTTCGCCTTCTTCCAGAGCCTTGTTAGACGGGCTGATGTCTTCGTCTTTGTGGGTACCGTCTTTCTTGGCCTTGGCGTCTTTCTTCGCAGGCTTCTTGGCCTCTTTCTTTACCTCCGTCTCTACCACCACCGCCTTCTCCTCCACCCTTTCCCCCTCTAAAATGCCCGCCATCCTCAACACCGCCACTCTTGCCCCTCCCATGCCGGCATGCTCGCCCACCCTCCGCACCCGCACCTTTTCATCTTTGGCTGTTGATATGCTCCCCGCCATGCCCGCCGCCGACACATACACCTGCGGCATCCACGCCTCCTTGCGGCCTTTTACCCCATCCACACAGGCACGCACCTCGCGCACCCTCTCCGCACACACCTCGACCCACGACCGGCCGCGATGCTGTTCCTCGCAGCGATCCGCGCGCGTCAGGACCACCGCCACCGGCCGGCCGATGCATGCCAGCATCTCGAGCATCTGCGCGTCGCCATTTGTCAGGGCGATTTCCGCACGGATCAGCAGCACCGCGCCACGCAGGCTGCGGCGCTGGCGCAGGTACTTTTCAATATGCGCGCCCCACTCTACCTTGGAGTTAAAACCGTAGCCCGGCGAGTCGACCAGCACAAGGCTGCGCGGGGCACCCAGACGCGGAATCGGCTTGGTGCTGCCGCGCGCCTTGCGGGCTGCTTCGTACGCGGCCTTCCAGGTAGCCAGCTCGGCTTTCGGGACGAAGGCGCCGCAGCCAAACACATTCATGAGCTTTGTGTAGCCCGGCGTGGACGACGAACGGGCCAGCGGCATGCCGAGCAGGGCGTTGACAAAGGTGGATTTGCCGGCGTTGGAGCAGCCCAGCACGCACACCTCGGGCACGTAGTCGTTGATGCGATGGTCGTAAAACGATGCTGCCGAGTACATAAAGGCCGGCTTGGGCGTGGTTTCCGACTGGAAAAATGCCGTGGCTTTGTTCAGCGCGCGCGTACGGAAGACGGGCTTGTCGGAGCCGGGCTCAAAGACGACAACGGGCGAATTCCATAATGACGGGGCGGCGGGTTTGGTCGGAGCCGGAGCCGGAGTCGGAGCCGCAGTCGATGGAGTGGATGTGGTAGAGTAGAGGCGCAGTGCAAGGATTTGCCTTGATGCAAAATGTGAGCGATAACAAGCCATGGTTGATTTGATGAATGAAGGTTAAAATTTGATAAAACTCAAGTATCACAAGAAGGCCATGCAAAATGGGAAATGTGGAGACGATTAGGGTTACAGGCACAGGGTCTCACCACTACTACTACTAGTACCAAATACATACTGTGTAAATATAACTTCAAGGTAAATGCATATTATATTCTAGAGCCCACTTTATCAAGATGAAATCCAACAAAAACCAACAGCAACATTGTGCTCGCTGTGAAACATAAAAGTCGTAATAAAACAAATGCACCAAAGAGAAAAAAAAAAGAAAGAAACACCAACAAACAGCTTTAAGCAAATCCAAAGCCCTGCGCGTTATCAAGCGCCATCAAGAGCCGCGACCGCAACGACGCCTTGTCTTTATACGACGGCAAAAGCATCGTACCGTAGCACGTATACGCCGTCGGCAGGCGTGGCGTCGGCCCATCCTCTTCGCCATTCTTTTGCAGCGAGAACTGAATATTCTTCATGCCGCCAACTGGCACGCGGTCCGACGCTGTGACAAACTCGAGCAGCTTGCGCTTCATGTCCTCGTCGAAGCGCTTGACAATCGACCAAAAGTCGCGTACCGTGCGGTGCGATGCGTCCCAGCCGACATAGCGCGTGTGTCGTCGCAGCTCGCCAATATCAATCTCCTGCACGCCCTCGACGAGCGACTGCAGCAGCGCGGGTGTTAGAAGCTTCAGGCTTTTGGGGTGCAGCAACATGTTGAAGCCGCGCTTGAAGGCCTGGAATTGCGGACGGACGGAAATGTCAGTGAGATACTGGATGTAGTCGGTGACATAGGCGTTGCGGTTTTCGCGCGTGACCATCGGTGCGTCTGCCGGGTTGTCGACCACGAGGGACTTGACGCCGGCCTTTGGCCAGACGGTTGTTTCAGGGCCCATGATGCGCGATACAGGCTCGCCGAGCATGTCAACCGAGAACTCGTACGTGCGCGCAAAGATGTCTTCTACTGCGCCGTTATCCTCGTCCCAGTCTAGCAGAACTGACAAACCGTTGGCCAGATCCGGCCAGCCGTCTTCAATGTGTTGAAGATCAGTGACGGGGCAGTTGAGGAGCAGATGATAGAGCGCCTTGGGGAAAGTGACGGGCAGCGTAACGCCGTTGTACACGGCCAGTGACACAATCAGGCCAATCATCTCAAATTTCCAGTCTTCCACCACCGATCCAGGTACAAACCATGCCATGCGCGTGCGGGGGTCGACTGTGAATGCGCCATAGCTTGGCTCAAGACACTCGGCAATGACCAGCCGGAAGAACTCTTGCTGGACACCGCCTGAATCAAAACCCTCTTCGCCACGATCTTCACCAAGTCTGACTTTGAGAGGCCGCAGAAGCTCCTTCTCTTGACGCCGCCACAGTTGGTCGAATGTGTCCTTGACGATATTCCCTCTGCTGACGTTGAGCACGAAATACTTGCAGGTATGCGCCTTCATACGCTCCTGCAAATAGTCAGCCAACATGGTGTTTGAGATGGGTGTACTGTTGACCGGGTTTCTAAGCTTCTCCGACGTAGATGCCGCATCTTCGAGGTTGTGGCACATGCGCGCAAAGTTGATGGCACGGAAGTACGTGACAAGTGACGACGGCGGGAAAATAAACGGATAGTCGAGAATGTGCTTGCGCTTTGGCGTTGATTCGAAGTTGAGCCATGCCACCGGAAACTCCATAACATCCAGGCGATCAGACAAAAGTTCGATGCGAAGGTTGACGTCCGAGATGAAAAGTTCGCGTCGTTTGTAGTCTACAAAAGCATGTTAGAATTTTGATAAGCTATCCGAGAGCTCAAGGAACTTACATAGTTGCTGAAACATGCATAGAGCACCCGCAAATGGACTGTTGCACGCGAAATCCCCCTCTCCATCCCAGTCATGAATGATGACAGTTCGCGCCCAGTCAAGAACAATTGTGACGAGGCGCTCCATATGGGTTGAGTCTCTATCATCCATGTTAAGCTGATCCAGCTGGTCGTATAGCGGCTTCAATACGTCCTGGTAAACATCATTATCATCACCAGATTCAGTCATGAAAGCCATCTCGGCATAGTGCTGCCGAGCAAGAATCGCAGAAAAGAGGCGCTGCGCTAGCCGCAGTGCCATATCGTCGGTGTACGCATCGTTGTACTGCAGAAATGTTTCTGCTGTCGCTTTGGAATGGTTGCCGACAATCAGGCCCATAGACCGCAGACGAGAGATATCAAACAGTGTGCTTTTGTCGCTAACTTCAGGCAACAAAGCAACAAGAGCGTGAAGACAGATGGACATGACGAACCCTGCCTCTTTGTTGGTCAGAGATACATCTGATTTGCGGAATACTCGCGTCGTCGATGAGCGCAGAGATTGCAGCGATTTGGGAACGCTGAACAAGCTGGATGCCGCCATCCACAGACTGTGAAACACGAGAGTCGGCTGGCTGTCAAGGAGCCGGGCTAAACCCCACCACATGGATACCGAAGGAATAAGCGCGCCGTCGCGAGTGAACGACTTGATCAGGGCATGCGGAGTGCTCAGGCAGTGGAATATACTTTGCATGGTAAAGTCGTGCCACTCCTCCTTCATGGCCAGAGAGTACTGCGACTTTACTCTCCCCACTCGGCTCAGGCGCGTCTCAAAGTCCTCGGGCGTTTTGTCCCGCCATTTGCGTGCGGGCCGGAAATGGTGCTTTTCAGCTGTGCCATCTTCGCTCATGACTCGGTAAATTAGGTCAATTGATTCCAGCGTGAGATGATCTAAACATTGTGGTAATATGGCAACATCCTCAGTCATGTTCTCCAGAGGATTTCCCGTATCTTCGTTGTCAGAGGCGCTTTTCGATTCTGCGTCGCGCGTACTATTAGAGCTCGATACATCTAGTTCTTCGTGGAATGTGGGTGGTGTGATGGATATTGTGCGGGCGGTTGGTGTGCGGGGAGCCACCTTGATTGGCGTTGTGGCGTCTATAGTCAGTGTACCCCTTCTTGGCGTTGTCTTGTTGTGTGTTTCGAGAAATTCGGAATGTGGCACAACGTCCGAAAGGGTTCGTGAAGGAGTAACCTGTGAAGGCCGACTATGCTTAAGAGACCTCTCGGGTAAGCTGACCCGCGGAGACACCATATTTGGTGATATTTCGTCGTTCGGAGCGGCATATGATTCTTGCGACAATCGAAGCGGCGGCTTGCTGGAAGAAGTTGGGGTGGTCATCACTCTGGCGTTGGAGTTACGTCGTGACATGTTTGGTGGATGTACTCGCGTCGTTCTACTAGATGTTGCATGTGTCTCAGAGGCGCTTCGATCGTGAGGGAATCGAGAGGGCGTAGGTGAGTCGAGTGGGCGCATGTTAACAGGCGATCGGGATCGGGGACTCCCGGGTGGAGATTCGGGGAGTGGGATAGCCGCAGCTTCTTCTAACGCAATGTCATCTTGCTCGGCCGCCGCTGCCTTGTGCGCTAGAAAAGCCAGCGAGTTGGGCGTCAACCATTCCAGCATGCGAAAAGCAACAGTTCCAAAGACATTCGCAGAGACTGAGCGGTAGTCATTGCTCACAGGCTTTTCAGTAATCACCAGATGAGGTTGCAACGGAGGTTGGGCTCGTGATCTTCGTTGGTGTTTCGCGCTCGAAGTTGTATCGTCATCTGGCAGAGAGTCAAAGTTTGAATGTGATGCAGCGCGAGATGTCCGGCCCGAGATCGAAGGAGGCCCAATGCGTTTTGGGGGTTGAGCGACTTTAGACTTTCCAGCTGTTGAGCCACGGTTTCTGTACCATGTTGACTGAGATATAGATATGGAGTTGACTGTGTCGGTCGCTTTCGCAGGACGTGTCAAGAAGGGGCATAATGAACGTTCCGGATTGTCTTGGCTGGCGAGGAAAATAGCGAGAGTGCGTGCACTGGTTGGGTTGTAACGGCGGATAGGGACGGAGCCGACAGCCTTTTGCCGGCAGGTTAAACACGAGGTTGTCGAGCATGATGGTGATCCACAGCCTTGCTGGAGTTGGAAAATGAATCTAGACAAGCAAAGACGGTTAGTTCAGTGCTATTGAGCACGTGCGACGCAATAGCAGAGGAGCAACATACTTTTCCACCAAGGCCATGAAACCATGGCGACGACTTGCCCGATGGACTTTGTACAATTGGCGCGGGTCTTCGAGGTTAATCAAACAGTCGCGAAGCTCGGACGGGGCGTCGTTGGGTAGTCGGGGGTAAACTGCCTGTTCCCAGAGATGTCCAAGAAGCTCATTATCGACGGCGATATCAGTCTGGTTGTAGCCGACGGGATGGGTGCCGAATGAAGCCCGGCGAGAGGGTTCGCGTGTCATCGCAAAGAGGCGACCCCGAAGGGCGAGTTACGGCGACGAGAAGAAACTATATGTTGAGTTCAAGAATAATGCAGTAGATAGCCGTGCTGTGGATTGTGTCGGCGATTATAAGGAAGTGTATGAGCCTGGAGAAAGGAGAGTCGAGAACGAGCGCAATAACAAAAGGCGCAAAATATACAGCGGCAGAATAGAATCACTGAAGTCGCTAGCGGGTAAAATAGAAGAAAGCTATGGAAATGCGATGAACAAAGGCAATGGAAGAAACAAGGCAAATCAGTAGGCTTGGCCAATCGAGTCAGGCCGCGAATTGTGCGTGCACGAGGTTGGCGCTGCGATGAAGCCAGATAGGAAATCAAAGAAACGAGAGGCAATACAAAATAGAGAGTGCAACCAAAGTTCACGAAACAACTCGGTAGAAAACAAGAGAAGACAACAAAGCAACGTGAGGGATAGGTGGGAGGATGGATTCGGCGTGGACTTGAATGGCTTGATTTGATTGATGCACGCTTCCTTGGTCTGTTCGCTGTTCTGTTCTGGTCTGGTCTGGTCTGACAAGCTTCAACTTGCTTGGCTCTAGCCGTATTGTATGAGGCTGAGTCCCCCTGCTAACTGCCGCCACTATAGTGGGAACTCCGCTGCTATAAATCTGGGCCGTGCGCACGCCTGCATCACACTGTTACTGGGTCTTTCTTTGTTCTTCACCTTCACTTTCTACAACCAGGATCTGCGATTCGGTAGTTGACATGAAAGAAAGTGGATGTGCTGCCTTTGCGATGCCTTTGCGATGCCTTTGCGGTGCCTTTGCGGCAAGTTTTGTGAGCATAGAGTCACTTAAACGATCCAACCAAGATGAGCACGTTTATCTGCTGGAGCGGCCGGAGGTTGATATCATATTGTGAGATTATTGTGTGCACTCTGCACATACTGCGTAATGAATTAGCCTTCCATTACTGGTATCCAGACCTTTTAGTTGGCTTCTGGCTTCATGCCCATCAAATTCTGCTGGTTTGTCGGCGTAGCCAAACTTTTGGTGACTCAATGACTTCATTCGTCTCTCGCAGACGCAGGCCTCTTTTCTCTATTTGTGGCTCTTGCGCAGTCAATTAATCCTATTGCGCATTAACAGGCCGGGTTTTAGTTGGCGACTGCTGAAATGCGCGGGGCTCACGGCCCTGTAAAAGCCCTGTAGCGAATGACCCACTTCCGCATACAGCGCAGGAAGGCAGTAGAAAAAAAAATCTGACAGGGTTCGTTCAGATAAAAGGCCTGCCATTGGTCTAGGCTAACAACAGGAAAAATCCTGACTGTTTAAAGCAAACTTTTGCCCGATTTTTCAAAACCCCTCCATTCATTCAGCTTCTTGCTGATATCATATTCAATCATAAAATTTTGCCACTTTTTTGCGCTTTCCGACTCGCTCACTCGTCGGACTTTTCTCACAGCAAAACAAAAAACATATAAGTCGCAGAATTTGCGCTTTCTGTGAACTGCTGGTCCGGTACATAGATTTCTTTCTAGAGCGATCGCCTTGTTAATCTCTTCATCTTTTCATTATCAGCTTTCTCTCTATCTATTCCAATTAGCACTCATCACCACCATGTCTTCCGCTTCAGCCATGGCGGATGCCTCGACCGCCGAGTCGCACCCTTACACTTGCAACACCTGCCGTATCGGCTACAGAGCTATCGATCTTCAAAAGGGTCATATGCGCAGCGATTGGCAGTAAGTTTCTCTTCTTGCTCATCGCAGTTCTAGCGATGCTTATCGCAAAGGGTTCAACCCTAACTAATATTTCATCTTTGCAGTCGCTACAACCTGAAGCGCCGTGTCGCTTCTCTTCCTCCCATTTCCGCCGAGACCTTTTCCGAAAAGGTCCTGCAGGCCCACGCTGCCTCGACCGCCGAGGCCGAGAAGGCCTACTTTGAGAGATTTTGCGACGCCTGCCAGAAGAACTACAGCAGCGAAAACTCGTACAACAACCACCTTCACAGCTCCAAGCACAAGCAGAATGTCATTCGCCGCGGTGTTGTGAAGCCCGACGTCCTGGAGAACAGAACCGTCGCTAGCTCTACTTTCTCTCTTGGCGAGCCCATTCAGAACCAGAATGCCGAAAGCGACCACGAGGATGCGGTTGCCGAGGTTGCCGATGCCATCACCAAGACTACTATCAACGAGGAAGCCGAGGACGCCGAAGATGAAGGCGAGGAAGGCGATGAGGAGGAAGAGAAGACCAAGACCTCACCCACTCTCAACTGCCTGTTCTGTAACTTTGTGTCTTCAGATGTAAACGCCAACGTCCAACACATGGAGCGCACCCACGGAACTGTCATCCCCGAAAAGCCTTACCTTGCTGATCTTCCCGGTCTGCTCGCATACCTTCATAACCGTATCCAGAACGACAACGCCTGCTTGGTATGCCTCAAGGTCAAGTCGAACGCTTTTGCTGTCCAGACCCACATGCGCGACACTAGCCACTGCATGGTTCCCTTCACGACCGAGGAGGAGCAGCTTGACATTGGTGACTTTTACGACTTCCGGAGCACCTACTCTGACGCCGAGGATGATGACGAGGATGAGGATTATGAAGAGGGCGGTGCCAAGCTGGGGGCTGCTCGCACTGTCAAGATGACCACCGAGAATGGCGAGGAGGTTGCCGAGGATGAGGGCTGGGAGACTGACAGCTCCATGTCGTCGGCCGACTCTGATGAGATTTGCGCTATCAAGGCTGATGGTGCTCTGGACCGCCTGTCCAAGCACTCTCACCACTCGCACGACGACCCGCGCGGCCACCGTCGGGCCGATGGCTACCACTCGCATGCGCACAAGCACGTGCGCGCCGCCTTCTACGACGAGTTCGAACTGCACCTTCCCTCTGGCCGTGCTGTCGGTCACCGTCGCGACCAGAAGTACTACCGCCAGAACCTGAACAGCTACCCGACGCCCGCCGAGCGCGCCGAGATGAAGCTGCTGGAGGCTGCCAACGGTGAGGAGGAGGAGCGCGGCCGCGACCCGCACTCTCGTACTCTGGCGACTAGAAACGAGATGGGCATGATGGGCGTGACGGCGGAACACCGCCGCGCCATGGAGAAGACGGCGATCAAGCACCAGGCGCAGATGCACAAGGAGGCTGCCAAGAGAGAATACGTGGTAGGCGTGAAGCTGAACAAGCAAAAGAACTACTTCTACCGCTACGTCAACGGTGGTTAGACGGTATGCGTTTATGGGTTTCTGCTTTTGTTTTCGGTATGCGTTTTACATCGTTGGATTTGGACGGTCTGGTTGGGTAGGCTGGAATGATTCGGTATCGGTTTATGGAGTTGACGAACAACGTATTATGGCCCTATAGGAGTGCGGGATTTGTCAATATGAAAAATAGTGGTTTTATTTGTTAGTATGATTTAAATTTTTGTTAATATGTCACAGGTCTCCAGGTTTCCATACTGCGTAGTAGGTTTGTCATTGTGTTTGTTTGATTGAATGAACTATTTTACGTCTACCTTGATTCCATGTCGGAATATAAAGTACCAGATTAGATACTGGGCAGATAACTTTTAGGCCCTCTTCATAATTAAGGCAGTAGCAACACATGAGAGATGTTCAAGTAGCACCAGGTAAACCTGTGACATATGTACAGCTGCCAAAATGTTGATGTTATCATGCCGAGCGCAAACTTTAGAGGCTTTATAAATATCATTATTATATCATTACTTAAAATACGATGGCAAGATGGCCGAGTTGGTTATGGCGTCAGGTTAAGGTCGTTCCTTAACGCAAGTTTCCTGATGGAGAAATCCGCCTGGGTTCGAGTCCCAGTCTTGTCACTAAATTTCCTCCCTGAGGTCTATTATTTTTTGAAATCTATCCTTTTTGGCTATTACGGAGTAGTAAGCCCATGATCTCGTCCACTGGAGCAACTTGGCGGAGTACTCCGTAAAACTTTGGCTGCACAAGCCACACAAAAACCGGTCACACTCCACAACGTTTTTAAACATTGGAGGCAATTCCATTTCGTAGGAAACTTCTGGAACCAAGTTTTTTTTTTTGACAGCTTAGAAATCACGCCGCCATCGCTCTTAATTTTGATCATTGGCTCGGAGTTGATCACTTATTTGCCACCCGTTTTACGATGGTCTAGCGGAGACCTTTGCCGCAAAGTGGTATGTCATCAATTAAGGGTCGCTCGTTTGGCGCAAGACGATATGTCATCGATTAAGGACTGTAGAGGCCCTGACCCACCTTTGCGTTGGGTTTGTTTGAAATCTTATAGTGCTAACTTCCATTTGGGTTATCAACGCCAAGCAGCTTTATGCCAAGGTTTTATGGTAGGTACTTGAGCACAGGTCATTATGGTAGGTACTTGCTTGAGCACAGGTAAACTTCCTAATTAAGAATCATGAGAGGCAAGTGCCGGTCATAAGTAATTACCTGCGCCGGGCTCATGACCGCAGCGTCAGAATATAAAGAGCGAAAACTTTTCCTGAGTCCTCATGACTCTTCTTTTAGTTTCCCTATACATATAGACATTAATTATTTTCATCTTGTTTTCCTACTATCACAACCTTTGCGGGTTCCAAGTGATATCTTCTTTGCCTCCCGCCTGTTACTGGCCCACTATACTCCGTACTTATTCTGAAACTAACCCACGGGTCGCAACATAATTCACCACCAATTTGACTCTCTTTCACGCTTTCCTTATCCTATTAAATAGTATCGTCAGGTTTGTACTCCCATAATTTCATGATAAAATACATCGATTCCGGTCTTCTAGTCAGCCACTGGTTTCAGGTATACCAAAACTTGCTTGCTAACGTTTATTACAGCTTTTTGTATGACCTTGCACCTGCAATGAAGGTCAAAGATATTCTCAAGAAGCCCAGGTCGGCGCACCAGGCCGGCTCGTTGACTGACGCTCAGACTCAGTCGCAGCAGCAGTTTGTGCGCTCTTCGCTTCTGCTCGATAACCTGCACTGTCCTTCCTGCGTGACTACCATCAAGACGGCACTGAGTGACGCATTCGGCAAAGACATTCTATGGGTATCACCCAACATTGTCACATCCGTCGTGGTCATCGAACATCTCCGAACCACCAAGACGACCCTACGGCGCATTATTACTGTGCTGGAGGACAGAGGTTTTGAGATTGGCGCGGTGCAGACAACCGCCGCTTGTGGAACCGACGACTATGCTATAGCTAGGGCATCCATGGGCGACGAGCGCAATGGCGGCTCCTCCAGCGGGCGCAGAGAGAGCTTTGGCGCTACCAGCGCTAGCCATCCCGCCAAATTTGACATTGGCCACCAGCCCTACCTGCCCTCACGACCGCCGACTGCTGGTCGTCGCGCTGCCCACCTCGAAAACTGCAAAGTTTGCCGTAGCGGTGGGGATCACAGCGACACCAAAGCCTGCCATTCTTCTACTGCAGACGACGACATGAGCGCCGGAAAGGTGTCGACAGAGCCCATGGTGGAAGTCACGGCTGCCCAGGCACGCGATTCCAGCTGGAAATTGACTCTTTCGGTCGGTGGCATGACGTGTGCTGTTTGTACAAACGCCATTTCGACAGAGTTGAAGAAGCTCGATTATGTGGAAGAAGTCATTGTTGCGCTGGTCAGCAACAGTGCCACAGTTACCATAACTGACGAGAGCTATCGGGATGACGTTGTCGATGCTATTGAGAGCATTGGCTACGAAGCTACCATTGATAGCATCGAGCGTATCTCGAATGGCCACGAGGATAGCAGCTCTACTCAGTCTTACGAGAGAACCGTCGAGATTCGTATTGACGGCATGTTCTGCCAGCACTGCCCCGACCGCCTCGACCACGCGCTGGGCGGCTTTGGAACGCGTCTTAATATTCTGCAGATGCCTACCATCAACCACGCCATTCTGCGCGTCAGCTACGTCCCCGAAGCCCCGACATTCACGGTGCGCCAGATTCTTTCAGCTATCGAAGCTGCCGATCCCGCCTTCACCGCGTCCATCTATCACCCGCCGACGCTGGAGGAGCGGTCGAAGCAGATTGTGGCCAAGCACCAGCGCGAGCTTCTCATACGCACTGTTTTTGCTGCGATAATTGCTATTCCTACGTTTGTGCTTGGCATTGTCTACATGACGCTCATCCCACACCACAATTCTACGAGACAATTCCTCATGAAACCCTGGTCCTCGGGCATCAACCGTCTTCAGATTGCCCTCTTTGCTCTGGCTACTCCTGTGTATCTGTTCTGTGCCGATATCTTCCACAGAAGGTGCATCAAGGAGATTCGCTCGCTGTGGCGCCGTGGAAGCCGCACGCCGATTATGCAGCGCTTCTACCGCTTTGGAAGCATGAACATGCTGATTTCGATGGGCACGACTATTGCCTACATTTCCAGTGTGGCCCAGATGATTGATGCGGGTATCCACAAGCCGCACATGATTGAGGACAACCAGTTCTACTTTGATTCCGTGGTGTTCCTAACCATGTTTCTACTTATCGGCCGTCTGATTGAGTCATACTCCAAGTCTCGCACTGGCGATGCTGTTGAGATGCTGGTTAAGCTTCGACCCTCTTCTGCTATTCTGGTCAACCAAGACTCGGAACAGGAAGCCGACTCAACCGTAGCTGTGGATCTTTTGGAGTTTGGCGACATTGTCAGAATTCCTCACGGTGCTTCTCCGCCTGCTGACGGTATCATCATCAACGGATCTACCAACTTTGACGAATCCAGTCTTACCGGAGAGTCTCGCCTGATCAAGAAGGGCGTTGGTGAGCCTGTCTTTGCCGGCACCGTCAACAAGGACGGCGCCGTCCTCATCAAAATCACGGGAACTGCCGGCGCATCGATGCTTGACCAGATCGTCAAGGTTGTTCGTGAAGGCCAAGCCAAGCGTGCGCCGATGGAACGCATCGCCGACATGTTGACTATGTACTTTGTCCCTGTGGTGGTCCTGATTGTTATCATCACGTGGGTCTTGTGGATGTCTCTTGGCCTTGGCGGCGTGGTTCCCGAGAGCTACCTGGACCACCGCAACGGCTGGGTGCCGTTTGCACTGCAATTCGCCGTTGCTGTGTTTGTCGTGGCGTGTCCCTGCGGTCTTGGACTTGCTGCGCCCACAGCCATTTTTGTGGCTGGCGGTCTTGCCGCGCGCTACGGCATTCTAGCCAAGGGCGGTGGCGAGGCGTTTGAGAAGGCTAGCAAAATTGATTGTGTTGTATTCGACAAGACAGGTACGCTGACAGAGGGCGGTGAGCCCAAGATTACCGACTCGCTGCTGTACCCTGGTCGGGAAAAGAACGGGGCGGATAAACTGAAGCTGCTGTCTGTGATCAAGGCAGTCGAGGAGAACAGCAGCCATCCGGTGGCCAAGGCCATTGTTGCGTTTTGCCAGGAACAGACGGGCTTGTCCAAGGTGATCATTGAAACCATGTCAGAGATTCCCGGCCGCGGTATGAAGGCCACGTGCAAGCTTGAAACCGGCGAGGCGCTCAGCCTAATTATTGGCAATGAGGCAATGCTCAAGGACCACAGCGTTGCCATCACCTCTGTCGTCGCCAACTCTCTCGACGGCTGGAAGACGGCCGCTAAATCCGTGGCCCTCGCTGCCGTCTCCGCCGACCACACGACGTGGACATTTGCTGCCGGCCTTGCCATCGCAGACCCCATCCGCAAGGAGACGGTGTCCGTGATCAAAGCGCTGCGCAAGCGCGGTACGCAAGTATGGATGCTTTCGGGCGACAACGCCACGACAGCCGGCGCCGTCGCACGCATGGTTGGCATCGACCCGGCGAATGTCCTCGCCGAAGTGCTCCCGTCGCAAAAGGCCGAGAAGATTGCCTACCTGCAGAGCACTCTGGGCTCTGCATCGTCGTCGTCGTCGTCGTCGTCGTCGGAAAACTCGCGCGGCAGAGTGGCCATGGTGGGCGATGGAATCAATGATTCGCCGGCGCTGACGCAGGCGGATGTCGGCATCGCCATTGGGTCGGGCAGCGATGTGGCGATTTCTTCAGCGGACTTTGTGCTGGTGACGTCGGACCTGCGGTCGGTGCACACGCTGCTGGATCTGAGCAAGGTGGTGTTTGCGCGCATCAAGTTCAACTTTGTGTGGGCGTGCATGTTCAACGTGATTGCGGTGCCGATTGCGGCGGGTGTGTTGTACCCGATTGTGGTGGATGGGAAGCACGTGCGACTGGATCCCGTGTGGGCGGCGCTGGCGATGGCGCTGAGCAGTATTACCGTGGTGATGAGTTCGCTTGCTCTGCGGAGCCGGATTCCGGGTATCGGATACAGAGCGAAGACAATCCAGGAGTAGAATATTACTGCATATAGACTGATATTAAATTTAAATGCTTACATACTTATAAGTGTTGCAGTTGCTAGGGTTCACAACGGCTCAGGGTTACACATGGCCTTTGCGCAACACAACCTCGGCCCATTTGTCGGTATGCTCGAGATCTTGCCGGCGGTGACTCCATAGTAAGATGCGAGTCAGTCCAAAGTGAGATGAAGTAAGTCGTTATGGGGAGGAGTTGATTGCCAGGTTTAGTGAGCGGGATTTACTTTTTATATACGCATTTGTCAGTATCGTGTTTGTTTGCTGTTTGCGTTTTTGCTTCTACAAAGTCTCGACAATTGCAAATCGAAGCGACAAATCCCGTTGGTAGCTGTATATTTATTTCTTTTTCTTCCCCTCCTTTTTCTGTCAATAATTCTCATTCCCTCTCTCAACCCTTGACCAACTGAAATATCGCATGCAAAAACGCATTTTCGTATCCCTTCTTTTGCGTGAACGCAAAGCAAAAGTGGAAACGCAAAACAGCCAACTAATAAAAACGCCCGCTTTTCCGACTTACATCATACCTAACCTGGAGCAAGCCAAATAATAATAAAAAAAACGCCCGAAATATTGACACAGCAGCAGAAGCAGCAGATGGCGTCCGTGTTCAACATCACGGAGCACGTGATTGACGGCCAGCACATCCGTGAGTTTCCGCAGGCCACGGCAACGTCGCAGGAGCAGCCGCTGAAGTTGGCCGTCAAGCAGTACGTGCCGAAAGATGGCGGGAAGCCGCAGCCGGGTGACTTGACGATTGTGGCGGCGCATGCGTGCGGGTTTCCAAAGGTGCCTTTATTGTTTTTATATTTTCTATATTTTTTTCTTACCGGCCTACTAACTGACGAGCACAGGAACTCTACGAGGCCCTCTGGGAAGATCTGCTAGTCCAGTCCCGGAAAAATGGCTTCCGCATCAAGGCAATTTGGATCGCCGATTGTGCCTGGCAGGGCTATAGCGGTGAACTGAATGAAGCGCACCTGGGCAACGACCGTGAGTCTTTTTCTCTGTCCTTGGCGATATAAGCAGCTAACACAACTCAGCATCCTGGATGGACTACGCACGTGACATTCTGCAAATGGTGAACCACTTTCGCGCCGAAATCTCCATCCCCGTCGTTGCCATAGGCCACTCCTTTGGCGCCACCTCCCTCGTCAACGTGTCCACCATGCACCCGCGGCTCTTCTCGTCCATCATCCTGCTCGACCCCGTGATATCGCTGTACGCCTCCACCGCCGGCGGCATCCGCGCCGGCCCCGCCGCTGCCTCGCTGTACCGTCGCGACCTGTGGCCATCTGCGGCCGCCGCCTCTGCTGCCTTTGCCAGAAACCCATACTACGCCACCTGGGACAAGCGCGTGCTCGCTGCGTGGATCGCACACGGCACGCGGCCGCTCCCCACGGCAAAGTACCCGCTCGACGATGCGGCAGCCACTGCCGCTGCTGTTACGCTGCGCACATCGCGCGACATGGAAGTCGCCACGTATCTGCGGCCCAGCTGGCAGGCGTTTTCGGCCGATGGCTCGACACTGCTGGACCGCAGTCTGGTGCCAGATATGGACACTACGCTGGCGCTCCATCTAGACACCACGCTGGCACCCGCGTACCCCACGTGGCCGCTGTACCGCTCCGAGGGCGGCGCTACTATGGCTAAGCTGCCCTTTGTGCGCGCGCCGGTGCTGTACGTGCTGGGCGGCGCGAGCGACACATCGACGCCCGAGATGCGCAGCGGGCGGCTGCAGGTAACTGGCACGGGGCCCGGAGGCAGCGGCGGCGTTAAGGCGGACAAGGTGCGCGAGGAGATATTGGACGGCGTGGGCCATTTGGTGGCCATGGAAAGACCCGGAGAGTGTGCGAAGCTGGCGGCCGAGTGGATCAACAAGTGCATGCCGGATATCACCAAGGAACTGGAGCGGTTCGAGCAGTGGAGGAAGAAGCCGCTCAAGGAAAAGATAACGCTGAGCAAGGAGTGGACGGAGCATGTGCCGAAGCCGCAGCGGCCGCCGAAGCCGTCCAAGATCTAGTTTGAGTTTGGCTGAACTTAACATAGACAGGACATTGTAAATTCAGAGTCACAATTGGAAACAGACAGACACTTGGCACAGACCAGTCAGTATAAGCAGTAAAAGCTACAAGACAGCCCATATTCTCCATGTTGTACACGCATAAAGCTAAAGTTTCTCATCCTCCCCCACCTGCGGCACCCAAATCAGCAACCCGTCCTTGTCCGCCGACATTCCCTCAGTCGGAATAATGCGCAGAATCTTTTGATAATACTTATCCTTGACCACCAGCTCCGGCCGGATATACGTGCCGGTAACCATCGGAAACAGGCGGAACTGCACTGTCCGTCGGGACGCCGGCAGAACATTGACCGTGGCCAACTTGGCGCCCGAAAAGGCAAACTGGTCGCTTGGATCAATCGTCAGGCCAAACGTCAGGAAATGGCTTGATGCGTTCTCAATGGTCACGTCCATGCAGAGCAAGCCCTTGGGTAGATTCGCCGGGCGCGACAGACTCGCCAGCACGCGCGGCTCAGAGCCCAGTACAACGTACTGCGGGATGGCAATGCTGCTGAAATTTGGGCTCGGCAGCCCCGTCTTGCTTGGCAGCGGCACCTTGCGCGTCCAGTGCACTCGGAAAGCCAGATCGAGGAGCGCCGGCGTGCGGTCGTCTAAGCTAATCTTTTGCACGTCCAAATCAAACGCGGCCTTTTGAAGCTCCTCCAGCTTGACGGGAATGCCACCGTCGGGCAGGGCCGTCTTTAGTGTCGGCGTACACTTGGCGCCATCGCCGAATGCGAGCACTTCAACGTCGACGTTCTGAATCACAAAGCTGTCGTCGGCAATCGACCGGTAGTTGCAGTCCAGATGCCACTTCTGCGCAAGCCCATGCGGCTTTTCAGGGTCAAGGTCGCGGAGGCCGGCAGTGCCAAACATACTCGGCCAAGGATCGGGGTGCAGACGGGGAAGCAGCTCGTATCTGGCCTCAAAGGGAACTTTGGGGCTGGTTTTAAACGATGTTATCTGGATAATGGGAGTGGCCGGGTCGCTGTCGAGGTGGTACGACACCTTGATGGAGACTTCGCAGGTCGTCGGAATAATAAAAGGCTCAAGAACGAGGTACATTTTGGTCCGCTCCGTCTTGGCAATCTTGCCAAGGTGCACATTTGCCAGGCTCGAGCCCTCATCACAGAACTCGGAAGCTGCCGACTCATCGCCAAACTTGAGACTGAAAGCTGGGATTTCTTGGCCAGCAGCAAGGACGTCAACCTTGGCCGTAATATCCTCATCTTCGGCATTGAGAATCTCGATTTCAAACTCGAGTGGCTCATTGGTGTAGTACTGCTGTAGCTGGGTGACAAGCGAGAGCTCCATCTTGGGCGGTCTTGGCTGGATATCAAGAGTATGCGGCGCGTCACGGGCAATAGTTGATTTTCTCAGCGTGTTCGGGTCATACCACGAGTTGAGCGCTCTTACTTCGTGGAAGCCCGTCACGTACGAAAGCTCAAAGGCATCGTTATCTATGACCATTCTGATGCCTCCAGCTTGTGTTTCTCCAGGCTCGCGAAGGGGAATCGGAAGATGCAATACTGTCGTGTGTGCAGGCTGGAATGCTAGACAAGCGCTTCCAAAAAGAGCCGGGGCTACCTCGTCATTGTCTTCGTCCACAGCCTCTTCCTCAAGATCGACAGACAGGACAGTGGTCTTTCCAGCTGTCTTGGCCCTGGACGCTGCGGCTTCATCGTGGACAATTTTGACTGGCCCAATTCCGCCCTCAAACTGAATGTGAAGCTCCGATAGCTGGAATGGCGCGGCATCGCAAAAGGTGTCGGTGGTGATTTGAAGCTCGGCATAGCACGTTTCGCCGGCACGCGCCTCTTTGTGTCTAAAGAGGAAAACAGCGGAAATAAAGGGCGTGACTTTGTCTTCGGCCAATTCGACTTGCGGTTTCGTGGTAATCGTCATGTCCTGAAGTGACTTGGTAATGTCGTATGGCCATTTTGGCCGCCTTGAAAACTCTACACACACGCCGTTAGCAGGATAATCTTCATCATGGCAGCAGTCAAACTCACTGTTGCTCATTAGCTCCCAATCAACTGATAATACCACGTCTCCCCTGTTGGCCTTGACGGCAGCTCGTCTCAGTGACCAGCAAATCTCCTCTGTGATATCCAACCAGCTGTACGCTCTAAACATGGCCTTCTCCCACAGAGGATACAGCATTTCGACTGCCTTTTCCGCCAGCCCCAGATTCGTCAGTTCCTTGGCGCACTCTAGCGTGATATCGGCAACAGCGCGGTGCTGATCCCGGTCTAGGAACGGCTTGCGAGCCGCCTCCAAGCAGTCGACAATGAGCTGGCCATGGTTGGTTCGTGGGCCATTTAATGAGTGTTCTTCGTATGGCTCCGGGCACAAATATGTGTCGTATGAGTAGTCCTTGGACTTTTGCGACTCTGTCGGGTCCTCTGGTTTCTTGCGATCATCCTCTGGGATCGCATATGCCAATCTCCGGCGTGCTGCTTGATGCCGTGCCGCTGCCCGGTACCAGTAGCCCGTATGGTGTAAATAGTCCCACGGTCTGAACACTTCGGGCGAGTTCGTCTTTTCAGGGGGTAGATAGACGGCCTGCTGGAATGGCGGCATATCCGGTAGCGACATGTTCTCAATCAACTGTGCCATAACCAAGTACCACCGCGCCTGCCAGGCCTCCCATCCGTAGTTGTTGGTGCCTCGCCCGCGCCGCTCAACCATGTCGGCAATCAAGTCGTAGTGCATCTGCCATCTGCGAACAGCGCCTGATGGGTGGCCGTTCCACAGCAGACAGCGGATCCAGCGAATTGCGGTGATGTCAGCCAATAGACGG
The DNA here is from genome assembly GCA_001513885.1 of Thielaviopsis musarum. Lineage (NCBI taxonomy): Eukaryota > Fungi > Ascomycota > Sordariomycetes > Microascales > Ceratocystidaceae > Thielaviopsis > Thielaviopsis musarum. The sequence continues at coordinate 135,687 of LKBB01000023.1, forward strand.
GCTTCGTTCCACCGGGGCTCCCAGCCAGGAATCATTTCCCAGACTTCTTGGCTGGTGAGGGTTCGGTATGCTGCTTCGTAGAACTTGCAAGCACTGTCCATGTCTTGCCGGAACTCGGCAAACACGGCGCTTTTGAAATCATACCGCAGTTGCCAGTCGGGTAATGAAAGGGTTTGAGACGTGCCGCTCGTCGGGGGAACTGTAGGAGTAGGCGTCAAGCCGCGGGACCGCTTTCTTCTCGTCCTTCTGCTGAGTTCGCGATAATATTCAATGGCTGGAGGATACAAGGCAGTTAGAATCTTGTCGGCTGCCATGTTGAATTCCGTGACGCTTTCTTTCGGCGACACATAGTAGATGCCCTTGTTGTCGAGACCCGAGCTTTTTCTAATGTTCTCTAATCTCTCGGAAATGTTTTCGACTGGTGACTCTGCAGTTGCCTCGTCATCACTCAGCAGAATGATAACTAGGCGTGTCCGGTGGCCGGATTTTGTGAGACCAGCTTTGATGTTTGTGATGTCGGTTTTGAGTTTGTGGTCTTGGGCTTGAGCCTGAGCCGAGTCGGTCGTCAGAACGTAGAAGCACAGAATGACACTGGGAATCAAGTCCTGGTGCTTGCGCAGCCAGTCCACGTTGAGAATTCCGTCGGGATAGAGGGGAGACGTAGTGCTGAGCGGAGAGAACGGCGAGTGCACGACTGGCGGTGCTTGAGAAGACGGTTCAAAGTCGGCCGGAAGCGTGGCTTTGCGCGGAGGCAACTTGAAAGTCTGTTGCCATGATTGTTAGTTGGCGGGCGGCCGCAAACACTAGACAGGGGATTCTCCTACTCGACCTGTCGTGAAAACCCGGAACCTGTACGGCGCATCTTTGTAGTCGCCGTCCCATGGCGGCTGAGTGGCGTCAATTGATCTCAGATAGCTTTGGATTTGCGTAGCGATGGGCGTATCGACGGGCGGATATTCCGATTGGATCGTGATGGCTGTATCTTCGATTGAGCTCTCGAGCTTTAAGTTGACTGTCTCTACCGTTGATGAGAGACCTGACACAAGCAAGAGCGGCGCATTGTGGGCGAGGCTGCCCTCTGGGTAGGCTTCCATGGTGTATTGCAGGGTCAAGTAAGCATTAAGCTTGTGATTGTGATAATGGGTTGTAGGGCAAATAGAGCTTGCCTTGAGCTTCAAACAAGTGCGCTATAGTAAGCGATTTGAGTCGGCAATTAATCTGTGGCCTGCTACTGCTGTAACTAACCCTGCCAGACTAGACAAAAAGATAATCACACCGGTGGGAGGATCGGAATATTATCCACACTCCCGCAGCTTCTCGTGATTTCTTAGTTTCTTGCTTGAGCTTTCTCATTGTCCCCGCCATCGTCAGTACAGTGCTTTGGCCGTGTACAAACAGTACACCAATTTCACTGGCTTGATTGCTAGGTTGCACCATAATAGTGGACTCCATGACGCGCATTTAGCTTTAAGAGACGTCCCACTTTAGCTGCTTAACATGGAATTGGCGTTGATTCTGCCAGAATGTACCGCCTTGAGCTAGCCAGCCTTGTACGAATGCGCCGACAAGGGCTTTGGAATAGTGCTTCGCTTGCTTTTGATCTCTATTTTCTATGTTGATTTTTTGCTGCGACTAATCCACCTCGAGTTTCCCACAACCAAAAATATAATTTCTATGAGCACCAGAGCAACTTATATACAGCCAAAAATACCCCCATTTACCCCAATACAACCATCTTCATTTTATTCTCTTCAAGTATAATTGCGACGTTTTGCAACCATTTCTTCGCAATGTCAACGCCACAGCAGGTCTTGTTTGCTGAGACTATTCTCGCAGTGAAGAAAGCAATCAAGAGAGAAGCATGTGGTATGTGGCTATTTTCGTTTGAGAAGACATTTTCAGATAATAGCTAACATTATCATGGCAGAATCCGACTCCGATGACGAAATCTCTACCAGTGGAAATCGCGGCGAAAAGACGAAAAAGCGAGCTCGGTTTACACAGCGCGGTCACCTGGCGCCGTCTTCCGGTCCCGAAACTTACAAGCGCGTAAGGAGTGCCGAAAATTCTGGACTTATAAGAGTACGATGGTTGACTTTTGCTTCTAGGGCCTCGAATATGCCGGTGTCTACAGAGAAACAATTAGCGAAAACCCGCCACGGGTCGATGACGACGGATACGAAGTAGAAAGCGACGAAGAAAACATTGAACGACTAGACGAGGCGGCGGCAAATGCCGCTTTTGACAACCCGTATTCAGATGTCGTGCTAGAAAGTGAGCAGACTTGTATACTTTGCGCATACCACCTGCTAACCCTTTTGCAGACATTCTCGCGCCTCTTACAGCCGTCACCGATCTGCCAACGCATCCCATTCTTTCTCGGCCGTTCACGACAAACACACTCACTTCCCTCATGCACCAGAGCAATGATATTATGCGCAAAGAAAATGCATCGCTGTGGAAGGTGAAGCGTCTAGTTTCCGGATTCTGTGGCGACTTTATGTGGATCCCCTGTGGTGTGCTTCTCGGTGACAACGACAAAGAGCTCTACAAGACCAACATTTTTCCAGAGATTTCCGAGATAACCAAGGCTGCCTTGGCCGAAGGACGTGCAATTTCCGGCCTTCCCCCAATCGAGGAGGATGCGCCCAATGGGACCGATACGCCTAACGGAAATAACAAATATGCTACACCGGTGCCAGAGCTTCATGACAGGGACACCGAGATGACAGATGCCGGACATACCAACGGTAAATCTAGCAAGAGCTCTAAAAAGCCGCAAGCCAATGGGGCTGTGGCAAATGGAGCAGCCGAAGACCCTGAGTATCCTGTACACCCGTTCTTTGCGGCGCCCTTAAACGCCCAGCCTGATAAGAACATGGGTCTTCCCGATGCCGAAGCCGAGGAAATGCGTCGCCTACTACAGGCCTATGTTCAGAAGCAAGAAGAAGTGTGTCGCGGTGCGCGAAAACTCTTTGAGGGTCTCCTCAAAGCACAGCGCCTGCGCCAGACCGTTATGACTTGGGCGCGAACTGAAGCGCATTGTGGTCCAGATAACGACATGTCCGACGAAGAAGATTGGTACGACAAGGAGTATCTGGGAATCACGGATGACCTTAAGAAGGGCCAGGATGAAGAGGAAGAGGATACCACGACAACCAAGAAGACACGCAACCGGAAATAGAGAAAACGGATTGTGAAAGACCGGTTGTCTGCGCTCCGCCCTACCACACCAGGGACGCCGGCGGATGAATCCCCGTCACCGGAACTTAGGCCTCGAGAAGAAAAAACAACGGCCAGTATTTTATATCCATCTCGACGGCCAAAGTCCAAGGCCAAGTCCCGTGGCCTGTCTCGGCTACAAGTTGTCATGGCGGCGGACGATCCAGACGAGACAGAGACGGACGCATTATCAAACGCCAGTTCTGAAGATATTCCCATGATGTTTTTGCGCAACAGAGTACCGCCGCTGAGTAGGCGGGTGTGAACGGTTTACGCGTGCTGTTTTCTTGGTTTTAGTGTATTTGTTATTTCTTGGTTGACCATGGCTTTGGTGTTTTGGAGTTTAAGGTGTCATATTTGTGGCTTTGGGGTTAAAACCGCATGTGTATATTGGGTTGTCGGCGTTTTGGGATATCACGATTTAGCTTTGTTGTTTTTGCTTGATAGTAAACATTATCGTTTATGGAAATATATTTGTCCTTGTTTGACTGTTACTGGTAGTTCCTTGTTTCCATTGCACCTGCCATGATGATGCTCCTGCCGAAAATAATACAAGGCTGCCATAATTGGTATCTAACAAACTTCAATCAAGGCAAAATCTCTTGTTCTCTTTTTCTTCTATTTTCATTGTTCCCATATTTTCGCCTATTGTTCTGAATCATTCTCTACCGGCATCCCATTCAATTATCATTTGTGGTTTTCGCTACATCAACGGCGCTTTGCTCCATAGAAGCGGCAGTTGTAGCGTTATGCCGCCATTATATCCGCTAACATGCGCGCTATTGATACTTTGTTCTCTTTAGTCTTCATCAGCCTTCTATCTTCAATATGCTCAGCCGCGTCTGTTCCGCGACGTTCTTTGCGGAAGGCCGATATGCCGATCCTGACTTTGCCGTATGGGTCGTTCCGTGCCGTGTACAACGCTAGAAATGACATGTGAGACAGAGCCTGCCATTTGCAAAGGTTTCAATGCTAATTTCCCGCAGTTACACCTTTAGAAACGTCCCATACGCCGCACCACCGATAGGAGATTTGCGATGGAGAAAGCCGGAGCCACCAATTACCAATACCAAGGCCGGTATCCAGGATGGCAAATTTGGTCCTCGTTGCCCACAGGGTGTCATGTCGGGCTTCAACATCATGGGGCCTGGCAATCAATATCCGGTGGGCCGCGCGATCAACCAATTGTAAGCTATTATCCGCCATCAACGGGAATAAAAGGTATTAACCGTGTTTAGATTTGCCGGTCTTCCAGTGCCCGAGTTTAGCGATGTCGATGAAGACTGCCTTTATATGGACATTTATGTCCCCGGAAAGGCCATCATGGATGGAGAGACTCTTCCAGTGGTTGTCTGGGTGTTTGGTGGCGCATACGTGATGGGCGGCAAAGACGTTTACCAGCCATTCCTCCCCTAGTACGATGGCTCGGGCATGATAAGTCAGTCAAAGAACAACATAATTTTCGTCTCTTTCAACTACCGACTTGGCAGTTTTGGCTGGATGGCAGGCACGACAATGGAAAAAGACGGACTCCCGAATGCAGGACTGTGGGATCAACGAGCTGCGTTCCAGTGGGTCCAAGACTACATTGAACTTGTCGGTGGAGACCCCGATCGTGTGACGGCAATGGGAGAGTCTGCCGGTGGCAGTTCGATTGAACATCTGCTCGTTGCAAATGGCGGCACTCTGGATCCGCTGTTCCGCCGCGCAATCATCATGTCACCAGCGTTTCAGCCAATGTGGGACCGTGATGGCAGCTTGGAGGACGTCTACAGCAAGTTTGAGAAGCTGGCAGGATGTGAAGACCAAGGCTTGGACTGCCTACGACAACAATCGAGCAAACGACTGATTGAGGCCAACACTAAGCTTCTTGCGACCCACCATCCCGGTAGCTTTGCGCTAGGCCCCTCGGCCGACGGAAGCTTTATCCGACAACTCGCCTCGCTGGAACTTTCACAGGGACATGTATGGCCGATCGAGAGCATCATTGTTTCGCATACATCCAATGAGGGCGTGTTGTTTGTAAGTGGCGAAGTTGCCACAAACGAAGAATTCATTGAGTTCATGCCCACCATTTTCCCGCAGTACACGTTTGACGCCGGCCTGGTTGATCTTATTGCCGACTACTATCCCCCGGTGACTGGCAAGAATAGCGTTTACCCATCTCAAGCTCGGCGTCTGGGTGCCCTTATCCGTGATGCGTGCATTACGTGCAATAACCGCTACTTGAACATGGGCATCGGCGACAGGAAATCATACAACCTGCAGTACAGCGTACTACCCGGATGGCACGGAGCTGACTTGTTCGCCGTGTTTTTCAATCCCAAGTTTGTGGCCAACAGTTGGTTGCAGCTTCTTGCCACTGTTGTTCTATTCCCTGCTGGCTTGGTGTTTTCAGGTTTAAGCAGGGCCTTGCAGAGTTACTATACGTCATACATTATCACGGGGGATCCGAATACTCTTCGGGTTCGCTGGAACATGCCTCCCACGGTTGAGTGGCATCACGCAAAGAGTGCCGGACGGGAAGAGGTGGAAAACGTGATCAACGTGGGCAGCTTGCGTGTTAGTACGGTATCGGACAGTGAGATGCCACTCGATGCGTGTGACTTTTGGCTCGAGTTATTTGCGGCAGCAACGGCGTTGGGTGGGTATGCGCCTGATGACGAGGTCATCTTTCAGACGCTGGTGAATGTTACTGGAGATCCGAGTTGGCGGTTCAAGCCGGGAAGTGCAACACGGACAGCAGAAAAGAAGTAACGAAGGGGTGTGTGATTATCATAATGCTAATAAAACTGCTAATATAAGCTATTCAGAATACAGGATCTTTTTTATTGGTTTGTGTCAAGGCCGCGCGCGCGCCATGCCGTGTAGTTGCCGTCCCGCGTCGCCACTTCTAATGCTGAGTCCGTATAGTCACTGTTGCCGCCGTGTTGTGTTTCCGGCCGGCCTTGGCCAAAGCGGTGTCGATGTTTTGCTGAAGCATGTCCTTGACATCATTGTTCTTAATCAAGTACAGCAGACACTGCAACTGCTCGATTGCCGGCCGTCCCAGCATCAAATAGCGCTGCCGCACCATGTTTCCGAGATCCGGCAACACCGACACCGATAACGGCACCTCGTGGATCCAGATCTTGACGGTCGGCCCATGCAGACTTGGCGCCGAGAACGGCGCACTCGTGCATCCCAACGCCAGCGCCGCGTCGTAGCTCAGCAGACTGCGTTTCTGGTCGGCATTGAACTCGACAGTCAGCGGCTCGGTGGCAAGGCCACGCACGGGCAGGATATTCGCGGTAGCAGCGCCGCCAAACGCGGGCGACTGCGGCGAGAGCACGCCGGTGGGCGAAATCAGGCTAGGTACGTGCAGGTCCAGCGAGTCGGGGCTCCACGGCGGCGGGAAAAGCAGGTTCTGAGGCGTGAAGAGCGACTGGGCGACTTGGCGGCTGCTCAGGTGCGGGCTGAAGATGAGGTGGTTGGCCTGGATGTCAAATGGCAAGGCAGAGGGCTTGGCGTCGCGGGCGGTCGGCGGGCTGCTGGTCAGTTGGGCGGCTTTGGAGGCGTTGAAGATGATGTCGGCATGGTCAGAGGATGACGAGGGGGGGTCGTGTTTGGAGGGGCGGCGCATGGGGAGGGCGGAGTGGCGGGGGTGCGGCGAGCGGGATTTGGATTTGCGCTTGGGGGCTTTGGCGATGCGGTGAGCAAAGTCGGAGCCGGGCATGTCTATGTTTATGTGTATAGGGTAGAAAGGTAGATTTGTTGTATGATGGAAAAGGAGCGGAGAGGGTGTGTAGTGGAACAAGAGAAGACAGGAAGATGAGTAAGTTGGTGATGGTGTAACTAAGAAGGCAGAAGAAAAGACAAGTAAAGGAATGGGGGTTGTGTGAGTGGAGATGGTTCAAAATAATAATACAAATAGATACGTCTTCTGCTCTTCCCGATGGACAAGTCGTCGAAAGAAAAAGCTACCAAAGCGTTCTGCCACGCGGTATAAGTACTCGTTGAGACGCCTCGAGGGGGGAAGGAATTTCTAGAGTTTGGCCCTTCCAATTCCATTCATTTCCAAGATCTGCACAGGCTGCAGCAACTGTGCAGGCTTCTCGTTCGAAACACAAAACATCTGATCTTTTGCGGAATTGACTTGATGTTTTTTTTTTTCTATTTTTATTTATCTATTGGTAGTAGTTAGTGTTTGGTGAGTAGTGGCAGCAAGCTGTGATTCTAGGCTGCGGGTTTGGCGCTCAGGGTTGCGCTGGGTCGGCAGTAAATCGTATGATGATCTGCTGTCATGGGCAAATTTAACCTGACCTCAGCATGCTTTTTTATATTTTATTGATTTATTATGTTGGCGACGGTTGGTCTGAGCAGATGCTGTTTTGGAGGTTACCAGAGCTGTAGAACACTGCTACTGCTACTGTTACTCTACATTACTGTTAATGCTACTATTAATGTTACTCTACTGTTACTGCGTTCTACGACGAGATGTACTGCTCCTACGTTCTAAAAGATGTACTACTTCTGCGTTCTAAAAGATGTACTGCTCCTGCGTTCTGAGAGATGTACTGCTCCTGCGTTCTGAAAAATGTACCTTGCAGAGCACTTATTCTTCCGTGATTATTCTCATCTTTTGCCTCCACAAGGGCTTTTCTTTCCTCTTGGCCATTTCAGGCCATTCTAACCTCTGGGCCAGCAAACCAGTGAAGCGGCTCACCCACAAATCACATGTCAGCCTGTTCACAAAGCCTCGCCACTTGACTTCCACTCTCGTGCCAGGAACGGGTCGGCCGACTGGGCTTATCTTATCGCAGGACCAAAACAGCCGAGCCTCAGAAAACCGCACGAGGCTGTCGTGATTGGTGAGTTGCCATGCTTGGCTATTGGCCTGTTTTTTTTTTCGTGCCTGATTTCCGGGTGAGGAGCATCCAAGGCTGCGCGTTCCTTCTTGCCTTACCTACTTATGTATTTGTGTCGACGGGTGGTGGTTTTTTCTTTTCTTTTTGTGTCATTTTGATACTTCCAGTATATATAGTGAGATTCTCGGTGTGTAATCAAGTTATATTGTCTACGTCGCTCCTTCCCTCGCCAGGGACCGTGACTGCTCGCCGAGACGCTGTCCAGGCCCGCTAATCCGGAGCCGGATCCACATTTGACTACATCCCGCAGCGGCCCACCCACTAATTCCGCATATATCGTTTTTACAACTGCTCCTTGATCGTAATCTGATGTCGCAGTCCATCAGTGTGATGCTACCAGATAATGTAGCACTGCATCATGTCGTGTCTTGATTTTCACTACTTAAGCGCACATCTCATCTGGGGAGGGGGACGAACGTTGTCAGTGCTCGCTCCTGTTTTTGTAGTAGTTTTACACCGTAATAGTTCTGGTTGTAGTGTAGTATCAACTGAAACAAATACATGGCATGCAAGTTGTATTTACTCCGTATTTAGATATTTGAATGGAATTAAGTACGGAGTAAAGTAAAGTAAAATCAAGCCACCGCCACCACCATCTCATCCCTGGGTGTTTTGCCGCACAGAGAAACGCAAATCCTCAACGCCACAAAACCAGCAGAAAACGAATACTACTATTTCTAGTAAAAGGACTTGCTCTATTGTGCATCTCCAAAAACCTAGTCTTCTCCAAGTGCACTGGAATACTTGTAGTTCTCACATGAGCCCGGACTTTCACGAGCCACGCCACCTGTTTGTTTGCCGTTTGCTATCATACAACACATGCGTGTAAGATAAGTAAGCTTCCTTCACATGTATCCCACGCTTGGCAAGCCACCATTCTTTAACTATCCGGCCGCATGCCTTCTTTTAACCGCCTACACATCTCATCATCAAAGGCTTCTCTTCTCTCTCCTTCTTCACATACATTACTCTTCGCCCGCTCTCAGTGAGCAGTCTGCCTCAGTACATCACACAATATGCACATCGCTGCTTCCCCCGTCACACAGTCCCCCAGAGTCCCGTCAGCCTTCTCCATTCTATTTAGCATTTAGCCGAGACAATTCAAAAGAAAAAAAAGAAAGGAAACACAAAGTAACAGCTGCTTCTATACAGTGTACAGAGTACATCTCTGGCGGCCTTAAAATATCCTCTGGTACCTTGAGCCAGTTCTTGTTCTATTTTAGAGGTTTTTCTTGCTTCTGGCTGTGGAGCAGTAAGAAGACCGCAAGTAGTGCATACCATCAACAGGTGCTGAGGATGCTCATAAGCTGTAGCTGCTTCTCGGGGAACACAAGGGAGAGCTGCTATAACTGGGTTTCGGGGTTATGCCGGACTACAGTCCACGATTCTTGCTATATAAGAGATGCAATGCTTCAAGATTTGCTGCCCATTTTTCGTTCTTCTCTGTCAATCATATAGTATACCACGGCTTGTCATTGGGCTAATCTTTAGTCCCTCACCCACTGCCCGTCATCCCTATATTCATCGAGCGTCTCCATCTTGGCATATATCCTGAGGCCCCATTCCTGTTCCACACTCTGCACCGCTATATTCTTCTTCTACACATCACAACATCAAAATGGCTACCTTTTCTCTCTTTGAAAGGGTTCCCCGCGTGCTCATCCGCAAGTCTCGTGGCTACACGGCCTGTACGTCTTCCACTCACATCTCCTCCATGATCAAGTTCCTTGGGCCATTAATAACTTGTGTAGTATCCGACCGCCCCATCGCCCGCAAACCCTACTACCAAACTCCCAACCGCGCCGTGCTACGCATCAACCTGCACCACATCACATTGCTCTTCCACAAGTCCCCGAGCTTGATCAAGCGTAGCCTGCGCACAATGCTCCTCCAGGCTCGACACCTGTCGCCGCCCATGGAACATCTTGTCTGGGTCTAGACGCTGTATTTGCTTGTCAGGTGGTGATCGCTTGGTGGTTCTCTATTCTGTTGGATTAGGGTTCAGCCCCGCGTCAGACGCGCATATCCCGTTGCGCCTTTTGTGTGGAGTCTAAGAGCTACAGTTCTAACTGTCGGTTTTTTTGTGGCTTGGATAAAAAGGTGGCGTGAGAATTTCATGTGTGACCATGAATCCTTTTGTCTGGGAGTTTTCCATCAGGCTCTATTATTATACACACTAAAATACGATTTTCTTGAGACTTCATCAAGCTTGCACTCCTTTAGACGACTATAAATCCTTTATGTATCTGTCTGTACTAGCACTGAGCCTACAGTCACTGTATATAATTGCTCTGATATAGTCGGAGCTCCGGTGTGCATAAGTACATATCGCAGCCCCATTATAACCGCCTATAAATAGAAACAATATGTAATATTATGCACTTGACTAAGACCATTCATTCGTTATCAAAACTTGGTAAAAACGAAAAAAGAAAACACACAAATCCACTAACAGTCGCCCTGCCAGTTCTTCTTGATCCACTCGCCCAGGTTATCGGAAAACGTGCCCTTGGAGTACTCCTTGACATCCTTCTCCGTGTAGTCGCCGCCGGCAAACTTTGTCGCCGCCAGAATCCACGGCTGCAAAAAGTCAATAAAGACGACATCCACAGCCTCGGGCGCTGCTCCCTCGCCCTCGGTGAACCCCGTCGTCGACTGGATACAATTCGGCGAGTTGAAGTAGGCCATCGGCGAGTGCACCGTGTCGTCGCCGTCCGAGCCAATGTCGTCCTGCGTCGTGTATCCCGCCGTCAGCTCGACGTCGGGCTTCAACACATGGCCCATGGGCACCTGGTCATTCACCCCGTCGCTGCGCATGCGGAACGACGTCTCAGCCTTGCCAGACGGCCGCTGCAGGTTCTTGCCCGCCCACGCCTCGGGCGGAGCCATGTGCTTTGCATCGCGGACGGCAGCTGCGCTGAAAATCGGTCCCGAGTTGTTCAGGATAGCGAGGATCTTGGAGGCAATCTCGTACGGGACGTCCTGCAGATGGACGATGCGGCTGGTGAACGGCGACACATTGTACAGCGAGTCACTGGTGAACGGGCCGCGGATGATGTCAAAGCGCACGCCGCCCGTGTTGAGAAAGCCCAGACGCGGCTTGTCGGCGCGGTCGGCGTTGTAAAAGATACCGGAGAGACTCTCGCTGGCAAACCACGAGTAGATGCTGTTCTTGTGTGAATACGGCACGCGGCTCATCCACAGACTGTGCGGCGCACAGCCGTACTTTTCATTCAACTGCAGCGCCTTGCGCGCCTTGTACACCATTTCGGACGTGGCCAGGCCCTTTTCGGTGGGAAATGTGCTCTCGTTGAGGCCAGTGTGGTGGTAGTAGCCAAATAGGTTGTTGTCCATGTAGCGGCGCGTGAAGCTGACGGAGCTGGCAGTCTCGACGGCCTTGTCGCCATTGTTCTTTTGGATGCCGTCAATGGACATCCAGCCGACCGTCTCAAAGTAGCGGCCGCTGGCCATGGCAAAGGCCTTGGAGTCGTACGACAACGCATCGCGCACATGGGCGTGGCCGGCAAAAATGGCAATGGGCGTGTGCCAGTTCTGCTTGCGGATGGCCGTGTAGATGGCCTTGAGCTCGGGCATGCGCAGGCCAACATGGCCAAAGACAACAAAGACGTCGGGCTTTAAATGAATGGCATCCTGGAACCACTGCTCCTTGATTGTGTCCTCGACTCTTTGGACCACCGTGTTGTTATTGTTGCCGGTGAAGTCGAAGATGAAGCCAAAGGCCACAATGTCTATGCCGCGGTTCTTGGTCTTGAAGCGCTTGTAGCGCTGCGCAAAGGGCCGCTGCTCGCCCGTCTTGGGATCGACGTAGTCCAGATTCGACGCAACGTAGTTGTCCTTGAAATTGGGCACCTGGATGGCCTGTTCTCTATCGGCCGTTTCGCGCTGGTACAGTTCGTGGTTGCCGACGGAAAGAATGTCGACGTCTTGCTGGCGATAGATGTCGTAGGTGTAGCGGCCCTTGGGGGTGGAGCCGTCGTAGAGGCCGTTGCCTTCAACGCGATCGCCAGTATCGACAAGCAGCAAGTCAGCGCCAAGTTCGTCAGCCTTGCGGCGCATGTGGTGCGCGAATGAAACATAGTCGCCCCAGTCGGCCGAGTATTGGTGCCTGTGGGAGATTGTCGTGTTAGTGGACTAGGACCGATTAACTGTAGAGCGAAATAGCACATACTCGGAAACATGGCCGCCTAGCCAGCCGTGGGTATCTGTGGTGTGAAGGAAATTGAGCTGGCCCCAAGTTAAATCCCGCATCGGCGCTTCAATCGGCTTCGCAGCATCGGGTTGCATCGCCGTGGCGACTGCGAAAAGCGATCCCAAAAGGGATGTTTGCGCTAGACAGGGTCGCATTGTCAATGGTTGGAATCAGGCTTCTTCGATGGACGATGCAGAATGAGACGGTTGATGAAAAAAAAAAGAGAAGAAAAAATTGGCGATGGTGACGAGGCTGAATATATACTGGACACCCTGATGGCTGTTGGAATAACGTTGGTGAAAGAAGTTAAAATAGGGCGGCAGAATGTTAAAGCCAAGCTCCCTGATTCACGGCTGTATGACGTGAATGTTAAGGAGCTTATGGAAAAGGTCAGGGGGGCGGCCTGGTATTCGTATTTTGCAACCCCTGCAGAAGCCATTATACCCAATTGGGAAATATGCATCCTGTAGCATATGTAGTAGCTGTAGCTTTATAGCTCTGTATCTCTGTACTCCAAAATATTAGATCGAAAGAGCCTTGCGCTCAATCCTCAGACGAATAACGTCTATCCGCCGGTCCATTTCCGCCTTGAACAGATGCTGCACTGCTTCCTTGTCCTGCTGTGCACTCAAAACCATATCGACGGCTTCTCCAAGGTTTCGTCGACGAGTCGCAGCCGAAGCGCTGCGGGACAGCACGATGAGATCGCGAATCTGGCAGCTCTTGGCAATTTCGAGGCGGCCGTTGAGTTCCCACATGGATTTGCGGGTAAAGTTGATGAAATTTTGAGCTTCTTGGAGCTCAAGCGATATCTGGCGGATGCGTTCGCCGGTGATGGAATGGGGGTTGTAGGTCATGGCTGCTAGTGAGTCTGTTGATGGCTGTGATTAGCTTGTGGTAGTGATTAGCTTTCAGTAGTGATTACTTTTGGTAGTGATTAGCTTTCAGTAGTGATTACTTTTGGTAGTGATGGTGAAGAGAGCTGGTCTTACAACAACGATATAATATTGTGGCATAATACAACTTATTTGATGAATAAGAAGACAATATGCGACTACGACTGTATCAGAGAGATGTCTCGAATAATATGCTTTTGTTTTGGTCCGTTATCTGTGGAGTCGTAGCCTGGCCGCGAATACTTCAAATTGCTTCCATTTCCGTCCTGTTAGGCAAAATACTATCTTAGGGTCCTTTGAAACAAGGGTTACGTGTGACTTTGGTCAAACAAAAGTGGGCCTACTCTTTTGAAGCTCAACCTTTACGATTTGTCTGACTCTATCAACCAATTTGCCGGCAATCCACAATCACTCCAATTTCACGCCAAAATGCGGACTTGTCTTCAGAGAAGCTGCCACGGGCGCAGCTTTGCTTTACAGTCCCGATCAAGTTCGACCGCCAGGACTTTGCACAAGACAAATCATTGGGTGACCAAGGGTACGTCTATAAGCCCATCCATCAACATCAAAGTCCAGCCAACACTAACACCAACACTTACACAGCTACTGATATCCCCCCCGAGGCTCTTCAGAAGCCCGGCGCCTTCCGGCTTGCCGTTAAGGACAACATTTCTACCGGCTCGCTGCCGACGACATGTGCCTCCCGCATTCTGCACGGCTACAACAGCCCGTTTGAAGCAACCATTGTGCGCCAACTGCGCGCGCAGAATGCCGTTGTCGTTGGCACTACCAACATGGACGAGTTCGGCATGGGCTCGCACTCGACGAATTCCGCACACGGGCCCGTCGTCAACGCCGCGTCGGCCGCCGCGCCCCGCTCCGCCGGCGGCAGTTCCGGCGGCAGCGCCGTCGCCGTGCAGGTCGACGATGCGGACGTGGCCCTGGGCACAGATACCGGCGGATCAGTTCGGCTTCCGGCAGCGTACACGGGAATCGTCGGGTACAAGCCGTCGTACGGCATGCTGTCGCGCTACGGCGTGGTGCCGTATGCGAACTCGCTGGACACGGTGGGCCTGCTGGCTAAGCACGTCGATGAGATCTACAGATTGATTTTCGGCGCGGGCATATACATGGAGCATGATCCAAACGACCCGACTTCTTTGAGCCACGTGACCCGAAAGCGCTGCGAAGCCGCCCAGGGCGTGGCGCCCAAGACGCTCAGCGCTGCCATGCCGCGCGACCCCAAAAGAATAACCATCGGTATCCCGCTGGAATACAACGTCGCCGAACTCGACCCCGCCATCCGCGCCACCTGGGCCGCCGCCGCCGCCGCCCTTGAAGCCTGGGGCGCGCGCGTCGTGCCCATCTCGCTGCCGTCCACGCGCCACGCGCTCTCGGCATACTACGTGATTGCGCCGGCCGAGGCATCATCGAACCTTGCCAAGTACGATGGCGTACGCTATGGCAACCCGCCCGCCAGCTCCACTCCAACAGACTCCGACACTCTGTACGCAGCAACGCGCGGCAGCGCCTTTGGCCTGGAAACACGGCGGCGCATACTACTCGGTGCGTACAGCTTGAGCTCAGCGGCCATGGATAACTACTTTATCCAGGCGCAGCGCGTGCGGCGCAGCGTGCAGCGCGACTTTGACCGGGTATTTGCGCGGGCGAATCCGCTGTACGATGCGCAGCCGTTTGATCTGAGCGACATGGACGACGCGATTGTGCTGGACAACAAGCTGGGCCCGCCGCAGGTTGACTTTATTCTGGCGCCGACTGCGCCGACGGTGGCGCCGTTTTTGGAGGATGTGCAACGTAAGACGGCGCTCGATGCGTATGCAAACGATGTGTTGACGGTGCCGGCGAGTCTGGCGGGGCTGCCAGCTGTCAGTGTGCCGGTCAAGATTGCCGAGCAGGAGGATGTTGCGGGGTTACAGCTCATTGGACAATTCTGGGATGATGCGCGGTTGCTCGGAATGGCAAAGACGTTGTATCAGGTGGTTGATACAAGTTCATAGGAACGGGGCGTTTGTTGTATTATAGAGATTTCGCGGACATTGTACATTGGGTATAGAGATTTCGTGGACACTGTACATTAAAATAATGATAGGAATACCAGCTTTGTATGATTCGATAATAAAAAATAACTTGCTTATGCCCGAGAGGGCGATCGCGAACGGGACCGGCTGTAGGACCGGCTCCGGCTCCGGCTTCGACTGTAGCTTCGACTGCGACTGCGTCTGTAACTGCGCCGAGACCCGCTAGAGCTCCGACTGCGACCCCGACTTTTAATTCCCTCAACGTCCATCTTCTCACCGTCCTCACTCCCACTCTTTCCTTGGTCTTCTTCTTCTTCTTTTTCCTCCTCCTCCTCCTCCTCCTCCTCGTCCAGCATCGCCTCCACATCGCTCGTCGACCGCGGCTCCAACTCGTCCATATCCTCCAGCACCTCTCTCTTTGGCATTTTCCACAACGATGTACCACACACTCTCTCCTTGACTAGCAAATCATCCACAAACTCATCCATGTACGTCAGCGACGTGCCGTTTCTGCCCTTGCGCTTGAGCTTTCTGTAGTCCTCGAGAAACGGCTCCAGCAGCTGAAAGCACTGTTTGGCCGGGCGCGTCATGCGCACGTAGAAGCACGCCAGCGCGCGCAGATACTTGAAGTGCTCGCCGCCCAGCTGTAGATACTCGCCGAGTATCGCGTCCGTCGGCGCCAGCTGCAGCAGCTTGAACGCCAGACACAGAAACGGCGTCGGCTTCTGCGTGACGCCGTACGTGCCGCCAACAAACTGCACAAACTCCACCACGCGGTCGACAATGTCGGCTTCGTTGAGCGCAAAGCACTGCTCCTTGTAGAAGTAGCTGTCGATGATGCGGTCGCGCACCGCCTTTTCCATAATGGTGGCCGGATTCAGCCCGTTCGGCGCAAGTGGCCCGTTGGAGCCGCGCTCGTCGAGAAATCGCCGCTCGTCGGCATAGATGGTGTCGGGTTTGCTCATTTCGGATCGGGATGGAGCGAGCGGGAGGTGGGAAGATGATTTCGAATAGGTGGCTTTGCTTCGCGATGAGCTTCAAGCTTGGAATCAAGCTGTGACGCGAATTCCATCATTTCTTTATCGATAACGGCTTATCTTATCGGCGGGACTTTACAGGGGGTATAGTCTATGATAAGGAGAGGTTTTCAATAAGAACTGAAGGCCGCGTGGCCCAATGGCAAGGCGTTTGACTACGAATCAAAAGATTGTGGGTTCGAATCCCATCGTGGTCAGTTCTCAGTACCTCAGTGTTTCTTTTTGACATTTTCACAAGACATGTGCTTAAAACTTTTTGCTTCGCGCTATTCGACTTATCCTTTAAAACAAACAAAAATCTACTCGCTGTAAAAATGGACAACACACCACGCCCGCTTAGTTCATATCCACTTACACCTTGAAAATCTCCGTCACACCCCGCCAGTTGCCCTTTGCACGCTCCTCCCAGTAGCTTTCCTTGCCCGTCTTCAGCTTCCAGACCTCTTCGCCGTCGCCCGTAGATCCAACCTGCACAAACCACCGGGGCTTGTATTCCTCACCAGACTCTTCAAGAGCACGACGACGCACGCGTTGCGCCTCTTCCAGCGACGCCTTCATTTCCTCGGCGCTGTCGAGATCGCCCTCCTCAGCAAGGCGCTGATCAGGACGCAGACGAGTGTCGGTAGGCGGCAGCTTACCCTTTTCAATGGCAGTAATCTCATTCAGAGTGGCCACAAAGTCGGTCAAGCCATAAGTCTGTGCAGAATTGTCGACTAGCTTGCCAACCTTCCAAATCTCGGCTCCGGCCTTGCCCTTTTCCGTAATGCGCATGCTCTGCGTCCAGTTGCCCGTAATCTTGGTTCCAGTCGAGGAACCATTCTCGTCCATAATGTCGACAGTGACATCCTCCGCACGACCGCCAAACATACCCTTGGCAGGGAACTCGGCGACCGCCTTGGCGCCAGTAGTCTCATTGGTAATGGTCATAGTACCCACAGGCTCAACGTACTTTTCACCCATGACGACATTGCGCAGGAACATGGTGGCGATTGACCACGAGTAGAGCTCGTCCTGGCCGCCAGGCAGGCGCAAAACCACGCGAATGCGCCCATCAGTGGTGATTTCGGCACTCTTTCCCCAGAACTTTTGGGCCGGCGCGGGGCTTTGGCTGAATGACCAGTTGGCAGCATCAGCCTGCATGGCAACGCGCACCGGCCGGTGGCACACCTTTTCCACCAGGAGACGGAAGCCACCGGGGACCTCGTTGTCAGTGCGAACCAGTTCAAAGGTCTCGCCTAGCAAGGGATTGAAAGGCTTGCGAATCGAACGCTCCTTCGCACGAGTAGAGCTGAACTGCGACAGGGCAAAGGCAGAAACGTAGATGAGACGCTCTTTGGGCGTGGCGCAGGAAGCAGCCTGTTGCAGCAACTCCGCATACTCGAGCTGTTCTGATACCTTTTGTAGCAGCGACAAAGGTTCATTGGCCGAGACTGGCATGCTGATAGTGCTGAGATCCTTGCCAACGTTCTTTCTGACAAAGGCAATCAGACTAGGAGGCATGACAGTCGATGGCGGAATACCCGCACGCCGCTTGACAGGCTCCTCAATGGGCAGAGGGCTGAGATTCTTGGCCTTGGCCGGATAGAGGCTACCATCCTGACCACCAGAATCTGCCTCTTCTTCAATGGATGAAATCGACAAAGAGTCGTGAACAGAGCCCTCAACATCTGATTCGGGAGTCTCGTCCTCGCTTTGGTTCTCAATCCGCACAATCCGTGCTTCGCCCTCGCCAGCTTCGGCATCAAAGAACTCATCAGCAGTCGAAGTCGACTCCATACTGGCACGACCGGCCTCGACAGCAGCAGCGACAGCAGCAGCCGAGTGTTGGTTCCGGCGCTGCTTGTTGGCGGCAATCAAAACTCTAAATTCAGACAGGGCCGAGTCCAGGTCCAGCAGCAAAGTCTCGTGGTGAGTCTTTAGAGATGTCTCCGAGGTGCTGAAGCTTCTTGTTTTACGGTTCTGAATGGCGTCGGTGCTGTTATCAGGAGTTACTGTTGAAGCCGCAGTCGAAGAAGTCTGTGCTGTGGCAGTCGCGTCAAGATGCGTCGAGCTGGGCTTTTTCTTCCAAAACGACTTACGATCACCAGCGTGACCCGACGCAACACTTTCCGCGTCGCCATCTCCAGAAGCCAGATTGCTCGCATTAGTACTCGACGGGGGCTTTGAAGGAAGGTCGTTTGCAAGACGGCGTAGTGCATCGCGCGTACCGACAATACGACTGACAATGGTCTCTACCTGAGCCCACTCGTGGGCCTCTTCGGGATCAATATCACGCATAGCAGAGCGCGATCCCACAGGGACCATTGTGGAAGACCGCTTGACTATGCGATCGCCGTTCTCTGGAAGCGCCTCCAGACCACGCGAGATACGACTAGCACGTTCCAGAGCGCGAGCCCAATCCAAGAACTCTTTTTGGCTGCCAGCGCGAAGATGCCAGATTTCGGCGCCGGAGTCGATATTGATTTCACGGCGCGTCTCATCCGCAGCAATAGCAGCAAGACTGAGAGGAATAGCACCACGCAGCGCCGACGAGTTGCGGCTCTGGTAGTATGAAAGGGTGCATGACGAGTAGTCAAGCGAGAAGAAGCGACGGGCATAACCCTGGCCCTTTTTGCGGCGACGCTTCATCAGCGTTCCCGTGTGATACACCCCGTTTGATGTTGTCGCTGAGGTCTGCGTCGCCGTCAAAGAAGTGCCACGGGACCGGCTCGCGACGGTATGGCTATGAAGACTATCGACGGATTCCGAGGCAGCCGCGTTCGGGTACGGGCTTCCGTGTCGGCCGAGACTAGTCTTGCTCGCATTGGCGGCGCCTTGGCCCAGATTCGGCAGATGGTGCGTTGTCAGTGGCGGGGCATCGGTCGGGTATGTAAGAAGCACAAATGTTGCGGTTTTGGAGATTTGCTTGGAAAACGTGTTGTCAAACACAAGACCATACATTCCCCCTTTGCCTTCTGGAATGTCAAAGGTGCTCATGGATACTCGGTCGGCCTCGCATTTTCCGTGCCAATTGACCACATTAAAGCCCTTGCTAGCGAGCTGCTCTTCAGCGGTGGTATCGCGCTTCGCAAATCGACCGACTTTGGCGTCCGAGACAGTCGAGTTGAGCTCTTCGAACGGCACCGTAGTTAGAGACGTGGCGCCAGAGCCGGGATGTTTCACAATGCCAAAATTACTGTTATTAAACACGCCATTTGTTAGCATTGGGTTGTTTCATCCAACCATTATTCGGCAGCCACTGGCTATATGCTTCACTCACATTGACTTTTTATGAGGCTGAACACTCCAGGAAATGGTATGTCCTTCATCAACCTTGACCCATCGCACAATGTACGACTAAAGCGGGCAATTCCAGTGGTAAGCTTAGGTTCCGGACGTGGCGTAAACTGTTTGGCGCACAAGACGCAGGAGGAGAGGAGAGGAGAGGAGAGGAGAGAATAAGGAGTGTGCATTGTACGCTACTTACGCGGCTGTGGACCTCGATCTGTTCAATGCCGGCCATTTTTGCGGCAGGACTCTGAGCCCAGGACGAGCGTATTAACCGGGCAAGATATTGGTGGTAAGAGGCGGTCGAGAGATGACTGAT
The DNA here is from genome assembly GCA_001513885.1 of Thielaviopsis musarum. Taxonomy (NCBI): domain Eukaryota; kingdom Fungi; phylum Ascomycota; class Sordariomycetes; order Microascales; family Ceratocystidaceae; genus Thielaviopsis; species Thielaviopsis musarum. The sequence continues at coordinate 155,584 of LKBB01000023.1, forward strand.
GCTGGGGGATTCAGCAAGAATTGGACAACGTCGTCGAGGATGACACTTCACAGCTAACGAAGTTTGCTGTGGGTGAGAAGGGTTGTGCAGATGCACATGACAGAGCAACTCTAAGCTCGGAAGCGACGCAGCCACTCCTATGGCGAACGACTTGACTGCACGAGGTTGAGCTATATAAAAAGAAGAAGGGCGGCGGTCGAGCCGGAAGTTGATTATCGATTGAAAGATGCGGGTTTAGCGGCGAAAAGGATGAAGTTCGAAGGAACGGATAGGTTTTAAAGAAGAAAGAATAAAAAAATATTTAAAAAAAAAACGGAAGCCGGCGGGTTCTCAGGCGATGAAACAGGCTCAAAGCTCAAAGCTGGGCGCGGGGCGTCTGATTCACAGCAATAAAAGAGAGGAATAATAAAATACTGAGAAGAAAAAAGGTCGAGCGCCTGTGTGGTGTGGTAGGATCAGTAGTGCAGGAGGAAGCAGGTCGGTACGTATAAGACAGCCGGCCAAGATCAAACTAAAGGCAGCGACAAGAAAGGAAGAAAAGAGGAAACGAGCTGTGTATATACCAGTAGTACTAGTAGCGTATTGTTAGTTACTTGACACATTCAGGGCAGAAATAAGTATGAATACAGCCCAAGGCAGAAATAGAAAAACAGGCGAGAGGCTCTGTTTACCTTCAAGCTTCTAGATGGAGCTTCTACTGCTAGCTTCGACTAGCTAAGTGAAAAAGGGGTGGGGAAAAGGAAGGAGTTGAGGGAGGGGATGAATTGATGGGAAAAGAGCAAAAGAAAACAAGGCAGACATGGACAAAATCACAAGAGAAACAGTAAATACCATTAGTATAGAACACGCACAAATCGATTAGTATACTATGCGAAGGAGCAGAAAACCGGCGGATGTCGCTGGGCTGGATCGTGTTTCAACCTTGTTATAGTAGTGGCTGAGTTGTCGTTTTCCCAGAATTTGATGCTGCTTGATTGCTATTATTTGGTCCGTTCTGCACTTTAAGCGGGATCTTTGAGCAATAGGATAGGTAAAGGAGATGTGACGTGAATTGATTGATGCCAGGAGGGAAAGAAGGGTAAAGAAGAGTTAGAGAGACTAGGATAGTAATGAGAGAAGAAAGGCGGAGAGAAGAATGAATTAATGGGTCGGCTAACAGCCTCCAATTAACAGTACCCACATGCTGCTGTTTTTTTTTGGCTGAAATGTGTCGGTTCTTGAGAAATACTGCCTTTAAATAGCTAAAGAAGTACATACAGCCAGCCGCAGGAGCAGGATCTGGCGTGGTCACGATCAGGTAAAGACCGCCCAAGCTACCATGATTTCTTTTCGTATGTACAGTACATACTCAATTACGTACAAAGTACTTACTTACTTTAGTACTTACTTAAGTACGTTCGAATGCTTACTTGTGTGCTTACCTATACGAGACACCTCCCATTTTCCTTCAATGCGACGCTATAAGACTTCTCTCTCCGCTCTCCGCTCCACCGCGCCCCTTCCCAACTTTGCTACCTACAAGTCGTGGGACAACAATAAAGCTTGTGTTTGGCATCCAAGCCCTTTTTGGGTTATCCCTGTATGCTTCACATCATTATGCTCATGAATCTTTTGCATAGTTGTTCTTTCACTAAACTGATACAGGCAACTTAACTTCAATATACAAAGGTTTAGGTAGAAAACTAATTAGTAGTACTACTAGTACTTTAAAAAAAAACATAAAAGGCAACTCCTGACGCCTTCCCAATCGGGATTCTTGTGGACACCGCAAAAACAAATACTACATAAACGAGTCGGAACAAACAACCACCGCTATAAACTATAAAAACAAACACAAAGTCTCACGCCACGCAAACCGAGGAAGTTGTGCCCGTGCCAAAGAACCAACCAACTTACTGCGTAATTTCCAGAACCAATCTTCTTGCTCACAATTGGCCAGCATCAGTCAAATGAAGATGTCCGCTCCAGAACCGCTGGATCCTATCATTGTGCCACCGCCCGCCTCTTCTAGTGACACGCCAAAATTAGAATCGACTCCTTTGTGCTCGTCTGGGTCTCTATCACCAGCTCTGCAAAAACCTTGCTCTGCACAGGATGCTTGCACTGTCCCAAAAGAGAAGGAGTTTATCTGTTCCGAGACATTTACTTCCTCTTCTGCATCGTCTTTACCTCTATCTTCGTCCTCACCTGGGTCTCCCAGCCGGTCCAACATCAACAGAGCCAAGTCCATGTCGGCCCTGGCCATTACAGTGCTGGCGATTGCGCTACTGCCGCTAGCCGTCTACACCATCTTTCTAGGTGTAGGCAGTATCCCGTTTTTTCAGCGCCAGTGAGCCCTGCCCCCATCCAGCTAGCCATGGCCAAATTACATTCACATGTCAACCATCTAACATCCACGCCAGCTTCATTTATGCCCACAAAGTAAACAGTCTACTGTTTGATAACTTAAATGCACCTGAAGCCTGGGGCTTTGTTCGTAAGCATCGTCAGCACCTTGTCGGTCGGGACACTGCCGTTAACTTACTTGTCATATTCATAAAGATAATCAGGTTACTCCGTTCAACATCAGCACCCCTGACGGCGAATCTCTGTATGCTTGGCATGTGCTTCCTCTTTCCGTATACAGCCAAAACGAAAGTATCATCGCCCGTGAGACGCGCGAATCCAGGCGCGATATCACACAGACAGAAGCTTTTCGATTACTCAAGCAGGATCCCAACAGAAAGGTCGTCATCTACTGTAAGTGCAATCGTCATCAGATGCCTTTGCTGCATCGCACATGCGTAATTTTTCTCTAACACGCTCTTTAGTCCATGGAGTACGTCATTCCTTGATTTGTTTCGCCAATAACCCCAGTCAGATGCCACACACCATATTCATCAAGCCACACAAAAGCACACCCGCAGCATACTAACTCTTTTCCAGAATGCAGGCCACCTTGCTAATGGCGGGCGTACCGAATTATACCATGCGTTGACGTACAGTTCTGACTATCACGTAATCGCCTTTGACTACCGCGGTTTTGGCCTCTCGACTGGCTCACCCAGTGAAACCGGACTGATTATTGATGCCTGCTCTGTTATTAACTGGGTCATTAGCGTGGCCGAAATACCGCCTGAAAATATTGTTCTAATTGGCCATAGCCTGGGCACTGCAGTAGTTTCAGCTGCCCTAGAAAAGTATTCCGGCGCTGGAACCTCCTTTGCTGGTACCCTTCTCGTTGCTCCGTTCAGTCAGCTTCCCGAGATGCTCGCAGGCTACCGCATCCTTGGAATATTCCCAGTTCTCGGCCCTCTGTACTATATTCCCGGAGCTCAGCGTATGGTACAGGGACTGATATGGGAAACTTGGCAGTCCGCCAAACGTCTAATAAACGTGGTTCAGGTTTGCCCTCCAGGCCTACGCTTGACCCTCATTCATGCGATAGACGACAGGGACATACCCGCAATCGAGTCGGACCGCATACTTTTTGATCTCGCAGCTTTCCTAGAGCCGGGAAGCCCCGACTTGGATTCTCTCATGGAAAAGATGAACAGGAATACAGTCGGTACAGTGGGCGATGGACTTGTCACGACGTGGATGGATGAACCTAACATGATCATTCGCCGGATACTGTGTCCGTATGGAGGTGAGTTTACGGGAGACGTCTCGGTCTTAGTTTTTACTCAGCGCTAACACAGCTTAGGTCACAATAACGTGATGAAATCAGCGTCAGTTGTGTTGGAGATTCATCGATTTTTTAGTGGCGGTGGATCGGGTAGCCAAAGCCCGGCATAATTATCTTTAGGGATGGCACTTCCTACGTCAGCCTGTAATTCCAGGTTGTACAGACCCTGGCGGCTGCAGGTCTAAATTCTGCCGGCTGCTAATTGAGTTGCCGTTCTCTGCGCAAAGCCACTATAAATTCAGTCGAATTAAACTTTATACCCTGAAGCGATGGAAGACTTGGGTGCTTCATTACTGAAATAGGCACTGAAGACCCCACCATAAGCCCACTATAAGACCCCGCATTGTTTGTCTGCCAACCCAAAAATCCGCCGAAACCTATGGAAATGGAAAGGCTGACGATTTGGTGGCGCCGTAGAAGTTAAGGAAGGAATGGCGGGTTATAGCCTCGCGATATCGATTGTAACCTACTTGGCCTTGCGTATCAAGCTATTTTCTTTATTTTATTAATACAGCCACTTCCCATTATTGTCGCTTTAATACCCATGCTTACTTGATACCCTGAAATACACGCGACACTTTTGAAGCCGACAATGCCTGCCCAGCCTGAGGAGAAGCCACCCGTGGCTTCTGATGCCGCGGTAGCTTCTGCTGCTGACAAGCCCGTGAAGCCCGAAGAAAACGGCGCGGAATCCGAATCCGAAGACGACGAGCCCGAGACGGCCGATACGAACACAGCCGAAGGCGAATCCAGCGCTGCTGCGAAAAAGAAGAAGAAGCGGAAGAACAAGAAGAAGAAGAAGACCGCTGCTGCGGAAGAGCCAGTCCTCGATGCCGAAAGCACCAAGGCAGCGCTGGAGCAGCTCCCTGCTGATCAGCTGGAGGAGCTGATGAAGCTTAACCCGGCCCTGGTGGAGGAAATCAAATCAGGCTCGTCGGTGGGCATCAACATTGCGCAGATGCTGCGCCAGCTGACGCTGCAGGACATCATGACCGGACTGGCTTCGAGCGGTCGCAACGTCAAGGACATGGGCTCGTACAAGTTCTGGCAGACGCAGCCTGTGCCGCGCCTGGATGAGAACACCGGGACGGTCGAAGAGGGCCCTGTCAAACCGAACCAGAAAGTGGAGGATGTGCCTACTGAGCCTATGAAGCTGCTGGACGACTTTGAGTGGGTTGAGGTCGACTTCCACAACGAGGAGGAGCTGAAGGAGGTTCACGCGCTTCTGCAGGGCCACTATGTCGAAGATACGGAGTCGATGCTGCGCTTCAACTACTCTCTGGGCATGCTTCGCTGGTACGTTGCTATACCTCTTACGTGTAATTTGTGGTACTAACTCATCATACAGGGCCATGATGTCTCCCGGCTGGAAGAAAATGTGGCACGTTGGTGTGCGTGCCGGTCCCACGCGCAAGCTGGTTGCTTTCATCTCGGCCATTCCCGTCAAAGTCAACGTTCACGGCAAGCAGTTTGTTACGTCCGAGGTCAACTTTTTGGTCGTGCACAAGAAGCTTCGCGGCAAGCGTTTGGCACCCGTGCTGATCAAGGAGATTACGCGCCGCAGCAACATGGAGGGAATCTGGCAGGGTCTGTACACGGGCGGCAGTGTGCTGCCTCGGCCCGTCAGCACCTGCCGTTACTACCACCGTGCGCTCAACTGGACCAAGCTGTATGAGGTTGGCTTCAGTCCGCTGCCGTACGGCACCAAGCCGCCGGCCATGGTGCGCAAGTACGCTCTGCCGACGGCCACGTCAACCCCCGGTCTGCGCCCGATGAAGGCGTCGGATGCTGATGCCGTGCTGGGTCTGCTGCGCAAATACCTAAAGCGGTACGAGTTTGTGCCTGTGTGGACCAAGGAGGAGTTCCTGCATTGGTTCCCGACCGAAAGCCCGGAAGGCGAGGAGCAGTTCTTCTGGTCATACGTGGTCGAGGTAAGTCCCCCCCCCCCCCC
>LKBB01000023.1:161270-187950 GCA_001513885.1 Thielaviopsis musarum
CCCCCCCCCCCCATGAGTCTATTCCGTATGCTGGATCCTGGTGCTAACAATGCTCTGCAGAACGACAAGAAGCAAATCACCGACTTCTTCTCCTTCTACTGCCTCGAGTCCTCCGTCATCAACCACCCCAAGCACAAGGCTATTCGTGCCGCCTACCTTTCCTACTACGCCACCGACGTCGGGCTGACGACACCCGTCAACAAGGAAGCTTTTGGGAAGCGCCTCAACCTGCTCATGAATGACGCTTTAATTCTGGCCAAGAAGTACGACTTTGACGTGTTCAATGCGCTGTCTCTGATGGACAACGGACTGTTCCTAGAAGAGCAAAAGTACGGCCCGGGTGACGGCCAGCTGCATTACTACCTGTTCAACTACCGGGCAAACCCGATTTCAGGTGGTGTGGACAAAAACAATGTGCTGGACAAGGAGAATCTCAGTGGAATTGGCCTGGTGATGCTGTAGAGATAGTTATTTGTAAAATATGATTTTGTCTGTATGGAGTAATTACTGCGTACTCTGTAGATTAAAGTTAAATCTAGAGCTAAAGTTGTCTTGTCACACACAAAACGGCGGGTTAGCGCTGAAGTAGCTGCGTTTAGTGGCTTTGGGGGTTTAACCAGGGCTTGTCAGTGGCGGCATTGGTGTTCACCGCCCGGCAGAATTCAATCTAGCTGTACAGCAACATTTCACGACATGCTTCACAAAACAATAAACCCACTCATTTTGCTTCTTGTTGTATTTGTCACATCTTTTAATGCCCTTTTAACTGGTGCAGTGTGTTACACCAATTCTACCAACACTCTTGCCCGCTCTACTCAAATAACCCGGAATCTCCCTGTATATCGATCTTTTAGCTGCTCCCACCAATCACCACCAGCACGGTTGCGCAATGATGCCACAGCGCCGGCAGCGCATCACCAACAATCTGCCGTAATCATGTGGTTCAGCATGCCGTGGGCATCCACATTCACTCGGCCCCGCTTTGCCGTTGTCGCGGTAATCTCGGTCATTTCTTTTGCGAGCATCGGCTACTATGTGTACCAACTGCGAACTGCGCTTCCCATCCCGCCGCCCGGAGGCGGGCTTCGTCGCCACAATGCCATAAGACGGCCGCGACGCCGAGCCCGGATATCAGACGACGATGAGTTTGTCATTCCCGAAGGCAATGAAGACGAAAACAACGAAAATAATAACAACAGCAACAACAACAACGGAAACGGAAACGGAAACGAGTCGGAAGAATGGGACGATGACGATGACGATGACGATGACGACACGTACATGGCCAACCCGACTCGTGCCGGCTACAACATTGTCGGGCTCCTATTTCGCGTCTCCGAAGATAACTCCCGCCGAAACGCTTACGTGCACCGTGGCTGCCAGTGCAACTACTGTAGTGTTGTTCCAATTCGCGGCATCCGCTACCGATGTATCAACTGTGCTGATTTTGACCTGTGCGAAGCGTGTGAAGGCCAAGGATTGCACAACAAGAACCACGTTTTCCTCAAGATTAAAGTCCCCGTTCCGCCTGCAGGTCTCCGCACCATCCAGCCTGTGCTGTACACTGGCGACCCAGATAGCTGTGTCCGCCACCTGCCACGTCCGTTCATCACTAAGTTGTGCCGCGAGACGGGCTTTGAGCGGGCCAGTCTCGAGTCGCACTGGGAGCGCTGGACGTACATGGCCAACACGGAATGGCGCGAAGACCCCGACGACCTGTGTCTTGTCATGGACCGCAAAACGTTTGACCGGTGTATAGTGCACACGGGTAATTCGAAGAGCTTCCCACCTAATCTTGTACACGACCGCATGTTTGCCTTTTTCGACACCAACAACGACGGGCTGATTTCCTTTCGCGAATACTTGCACGGCCTGGCGTACCGCAACAAAAAGGACCGGCTAAGAAAGGTGTTTGACGGCTACGACATCGATGGCGACGGCTACGTGGACCGCAAAGACTTTTTACGCATGTTTCGCGCCTACTTTACGATTTTCCGGCAGATTCACAAGGACATTCTCGACGGACTTGAGTCGCAAGTTCTGTCACTCGTGGAAACACAGCAGATGGTCTCTGGGCGCACGCCGCTGAGCAGCTACTTTGGAAGCGACGAGAATATTCCGCAGGCCAACATTGACGAAACCAGAACACAGGGCAAGATGCTGCGACCCGATGGCAGCGTGGCTCTGCCACCGCATGCTCCACACATGGTTGTTCCGTCTAGCTCGGGCCAGGCAACCCGGTCCGAAGTTCTGTCGGCCGTCTTTAGTATCAAGGCGGCCCAGGAGTCCAGCCGGGCTGGTTCTCTGCCGCGCCTCACCCTGACAAATTCTCTCTTGTCTCCGCCCAACGATCTCCGCGCACTGCTTAACTTGGTCGCGCGCGTGTCTGGAGATAACGTCATGCCCCGCTTTGCGCCTGGTGCCGCCGCCGATGAGAGCCAGAGCTCGAGAGTGCGCGAACACATTTACAGCAGTGACGCTTTTGGCAATGACGCAGCTCCGCCTGGCACTGGAAGCCACACGCGCGATGTCAGCTCCAGCAATGAGAGCCTGCAGGCGGAAAACGGCATCGACATGGCTTCCTCGACGCAGCATCGCCAAACCCATGAGCTCTCAGAGGGCGAGCGCGAGCTCCAGCAAAAGGTGCGCCGGCAAATGTTTGAGCGGTGGCAGAGACGGCAGTTTTACCTTGACGTTGAGGAGGGCGCGCAGTGTCCCAACGACTGGGATAACGACCATGATATTGTCGACATCATCAACGACATGACCAACCCGTCCGAGTCCAACGGTAACACCAATGGCAACGGGCTCTCGGCCAACACGCGGTCCCGGTCCAGCTCCAAGGTGCGCTTTGCCGACGAGGGCGACGACTTTGACACGCGCTCCAACGCGTCGACGTCGTCACGCAGCATTCCTGAGCGCTGGGGCGGCTTTGATATTCCCGAGGCCGAGCGCGACGTCGGCAAGGAGATTCTGTATCTGACGGCGCAGGAGGCGTTCAACGAGCTGCTTGACGTGTTCTTCAAGGCCAAGGAAGACCTGGCAGTCAAGGTGGCCGAGACGCGCGAGGAGCGCCACCAGAATATGGCGCTGATTACCAGCGGCAATGCGGTGCCCCGTGGTGATTCCAAGCTGAAGAAGCCGCAGAGCTCAAAGACTCGCGACGGAGCGGTCCAGCGTAGTAGCAGCAGTTTGGCTGCCGACTCTACCGAGACGACCCCTGTTTTGGTGGATGAAGCGGCGCCGCCCCGGCACGCTTCCAACGGCGTTCGGCCGATTCCGCATGTGCGTTTTGACGGACACGAAAACGATTCGTCGTCGACGGAATCGGAGCTGGTGGCCCCGGACGCCGCGGCAGAGGACAAGCCGGAGGATTACCGAGACCCGACCATGCCACAGTTCCGGCCCAACACCGAGCCGGCCATCGTGACGACGACAATAACTACGGACAGCGAGAACCGGGTGTGCAGTATCTCGCGGTCAGACAGCACGGGCGACAGCGCATACGGCTCAGCATCGGCATCGGCATCCGCATTGGCATCGAGCAAAAAGCCCCGCGGCGGCAGCGCACGCATCAGCGAGTCGCGCCTGCGCAAGTTGCGCAAGTATCATGAGGCCGAGGCGGAAGCGGCCAAGCGGCACGGGTTTGGCAAGCTGAGCTACGAGGAGTTTAAAAAGATATACCGCGAGCAAGAAGAGGCGCATCAGCGGATGGATTTCTTGGAGACGTGGATCGATATTTGCATGCCCTAGCAGGACATGTTAACTGTTCGAAAGTAGGGCTGTGCATTGGACCAAGCCTGTTGGGCGTCTTCGTGGGATCAGAGAGGTGGTATTAAGGGTAAGGGGTAACATGTTCAGCTATATTTATTAGAGTTTTCTTAAAATCATGATATCCTTTTGTTCTTGTACTTTGTATATTAAGGTTTCCTTTCTACAAATATTTGTCTTGCAACCCTACCATAGACAACCCTGGCTCTGAAGGAAACCACTAAAACAATCACGTGATCAGGCGCCTACAAGATTCCGGGGCACAGGATCGACATTCGCGCTGAACGCGCACTGATGACATAACCACGGCTGTGACAATTGCTGGCGAAAGCACTATGTGGATTCTCGAGAGCAACGGCAACTCATTTGGAGGTTAGACGATATTTTTCTCTCTTTTCAATTCCTTGTCTTCATTGGTTGACCACTCACAATCTAGGGCCAAGACGAACGAACTGAACTAACCAACTTGACTTTGTTGTAGGGAAGCAGAAGTGGCTGCGGCCTGGTCGGAAGTACATCTTTGGACGGACGGCGACGAATGGTGAGTTTCTTTTCTGCGATGATAGTTTGAGCAGAGCTAACAGCCGGAGCCAGCTAGCGAGTTTGTCATTGTGCACAAGACGGTGTCTCGAAAACATCTCACGATTGCCATCGACCGGGTCGACGACGGCGCTGCGGTTAGTCTGTCTGCTCTTGCTTTTGCTTTTGCTTTTGCTCTTCCTCTTGCTCTTGAGCGAGGCGTGTGAAATGTTTGGCGCTGACTAACGCGTGCGTGCTTTAGCAACAAGTATCCAGTCGATCGAGAGTGGTCTTTGAGGATTTGAAGAGCTCCAAGGGCACGACTGTAGGCGATGCTGCGCTCAAGGGAAAGCTTGAGTTTGATGGGTCCAGTGTTGAGTTTAAGATGGGCCTGAGCTCCGAGACATTTCGGTGAGTTGCCATATATCAAACTGCCCTCAGACTATGCTTGTCTATTTGTTCGCTCCTATTCTAACCGCATCTACAGCCTTACCTGGACCCCCGTCGTTCTTGTCTACTCCTTCTCGGCCAAATCGTCGCAAGCCGATGGACTTCTTTCGCTGCGTTCCAAGCTCGAACAGCTCGACATCAAATTCCTCGCCGAATACCGCCCACAAGCCACGCACGTGGTCTCCAAGAAGCGCAACACACCCAAAGGCCTACAGGCTCTGGTCGACGGCAAATTCCTCGTGGCTAATTCTTTTGTCGATGCCATTGTAGACGCCGCAGAGGACCAGCACGGCACGTCGCTGCTGGAACAAGACTTCCAGGCGTCGTGGCCGCGCGCTGTCGATCACGTGCCGCCAAAGGGCAGCGAGACGATTGACCGGCCGGCCGCCGCGTTTCTGCCCGATGCGTGCGGCGGCCGTCGCCACGAACTTTTCGCCGGATATACGTTTGTCTTTTACGACGACGCACAGTACAAGACGCTGCGGGCGCCGCTGACCAGTGCCGAGGCTAAAGTGCTGCTGTGTGCAGTTGACCCGGTGCACGCGACTGCCGTTGACGACTTTGTGCGCTTTGTCAAGACGGCCGCCGGCGAGGCTGGGCTTGACGAGTTTGTTGACGGCAGCGTCGGCCCGGGCGCCGTGGTGGTCCGGTATATTCCCGGCAGCGGCGCCGCCATGGACTTGTATGCGCGGTTTATTACGGACGTGTGCGTGCGCCTAAACCACCGCGCCATTGAGCAGAGCGAGTTTATCGAGGCCATTTTGACGGCCGATGCGTCGATTCTGCGGCGCCCACTGCCGGCTGCAGAAGGTCACTCGGAAAAGTCGTCGATACTGGTGCAGCCGCCGGAGCCGGCGAGCTCGGCGCCGCAGAATGAGTCGGCGGGCGGTTTTCCGGCGGAAAGCATGGTGGGTGTCACGTCGCAGGGCTACGGCAGTGTGCAGGAGTCGATGACAAGCAAGCCCCGGGGCCGGCAGCGGGCTACGCGGCGGTTCAAAGGATTTGATTCGGACGAGGATGACGACGACGACGGTTCGAGTCAGTGGCAGTCGGCGCTGCAGTCGGCGGCGCCCTCGGGCTTTGCGTCTGCTCATGAGTCGCAGAATCAGCGGCCGGCAGTTGCTATTTTGGTGGACGATGACGATGGCCTGTTTGTGCCCGAGGGTCCGGGATATAGCAAAAGCCAACAAGAAGCAGCAGGAAACATGCAGACAAAACGGCCGCAGACAAAACGGCCGCACCAGGCAATGATGGATGAGTCGCTCATGGATGACATTGCGCCAACGGCCGCCGAGGCTAAACGGCGACGCATCGAGAGCGGCCAGGAGTTAATCCAGGTTAAGCCCGAGGCGGAGGAGCCGCAGGAAGCAGATAAGGAGAAAGAAGAAGAGGAAGAAGAAGAAGAACACGCCAAACAGCGCAAGCCCAAAAAGGAAATAAACGTGCTCGAAGTAGCCCGCAAGACGCGCGAAGAGCAAGAAGCACGAATCAAGCGCGAGCAGGAAGACCTGACGCTTCTGCCGGAAGACCTAGACATGCTGCAGATCCGGCGCGACCACGTGATCAAGCCGGCTGCTCTGCGGCATCGCGACCGCCCCGTCACCGCCGACGCCGACCCAGATGCGCTCGTGGCCGCCGGCCGCTGGGACCCCAAGTGGAACGGGCGTAAGAACTTTAAAAAGTTCCGCGCGCGCGGCGAGACGCGGGCACGTGCTCCGGCGAAGAAGCTTGTGCCGCTGGCGCAAGTCAAGACCAAGGATTTCGGGCTGGGTGACGATTACTGGCTACAGGGCAGCGGGCGTACACAGGAGGTGGCGGCGGACGACGAAGAAGAGGAAGAAGAAGAAGAAGAAGAAGAAGAAGAAGCGAGGAATGGGCCGAGTGCCCTCGCTGAAAGCGACGTAGATATGCCCGGAATCGAGGACGTGGCTGTAGCGCGACACACAGCTACGCCGCAGACCCGGCACACGGGATCGCGGGCACGTGACGTCGATACGCCGGGTGCGATGTCGGCGCAGCGCAAGAGGCCGCAGACGGCGTCGGTGGAGCCGCCGGCCAAGAGGGCGCGCGTCGTGAGGCAGACGATTACGATTCCAGACAGCGATAGCGAGGAGGAGAGTCGGTTCCAGTTTGGGCGCAGACGGTAGGGGGGTTATTACTATATTGTATCTACGGGAACATTTGTCTATAATAGCATTTCTGTCTATAATAACCAAGATATCCATCCATCTACGCATATACTGTTCAAAATAACAAAAGTCCAGTGCAAATCTAATCCATGCTGTCCATGTTCAAAGCCGGCGCCGGCTCTTCCTCGTCGACCAGAATCCCCACCAGACATGCCTGCAGCATATTCTCATAATTCACCCACGGATGCACCTCGCCAAACAACTGCGTGGCATCGCGCGCCGCTCCGCGCATCAGCTCTGGCACGCCGCCGGGATGGAACTCAGCATACGGCCCGACATTGTACACCTTTCCGCCAATCGCCATCCACGCATCCTTGCCCCTGCGGCCCGTCATTTTCTTGAGCATGGCCGGCGAGACCTTGAGATACGGCGACGCCGGCGGCAGACCGCGCAGGTCAGCCGACGGGCCGGATATGCGGGCCCAGTCCAGCGGCGAGTGGCCCGGCGTCAGCATGACTTTGCGCGACGGCTTCGTCGGGATACTGCTGTGTGATGGTGGCGGCGCTAGGCCACTGCTACCGCGGTTGGGCAATGGGCCGGAGCTGGCGCGCTGTGGAGAGTTGGCAGCCGGGAAGGCAGCGAGGCGTGGCGGCGCGGCTGCACGTGGCGGCGGCGGTGGCATTAGATTGGATGCGGTGGGGGGTGTGCGCAGAGCGGGCTGGCGGGCTGGCGGCGGCGGCATGGCGTTGGATGTGGCGGGCTTCAGGGGCGGCAGTGGGGCGGTGTGTGAGTCGTCGAGGGTAAAGGCGGGAATGTCGTTTGGGGCGTTGTTGAGCAGGGGGGCTGCTTTGGGGGTAGTCTCAGCGGGCGACTCCGGGGCGTTTTTCTCACAAGTATTCTCGGGAGTACTAGAAGAATTCTTGGAAGGAGTACCAGAAGCATCACCGGGTTTATCCGGCCCGACAAGCCGGCGCGCGGCATCGGCAGTGCCGTCAGGCGCGGCGGCCGAGCGGAACAGTAGAAGCAGCTGCTGACGAAGCCACAGCGGCGGCCGGACGAGGACGAGCACGGCCGTGGCAAAGATGAGCGATAGGCCAATGTATCCCATAGCGGATGAGATTGACTCACTGATTCGTGAGGCTGTGATGATGGAGGTTGCTGGCAAATGAGAATGAGGATGAAATACAGGTGAAGTTGAGGGTGAACGAACGAACTTCACGTGTAAAGTTGAGAATTATAATGACATGGGGGGGGGGTGCAGAATTTGGTGGTTTATAGTTGTGTATTAGACTATTTGCGGGTGTAAAATTAGAGCTGCAGGGAACGACCCACTAAAGGTATCAGCTGCCAGTCACGATATGGACTTTTCTTTTTCTTTGTTCTTGAAGCTGCATCTGTCTTTTTTTTTCTCTCTTCCTCTTATTCTTCTTCTTCTTCTTCTTCTTCTTTCTTCTTCTTTTTCCCTCTTCTTCTTCTTTTTTTCTTCTTTTTTCATGTCAAATTACCATTCAAGCCACTAATCGAGAACCCCCCAGGAAAGGGGAAAAAAAAAGGGAAATAAAATGGAAGGGTAAAGTCCTGACCCTAGCCCAGGAAAGCCTAGAATTATGAGCGCAAAGATGTCTTGAATCTCCTGCTCCTGAACCGGGTTTCTCGGCCACAGGCCAACTTCGTCTTTCGGACAAGCATGATAGGCCGTAAATGAGCTTCTGGAAGTTTGTCAGGTAGTAGAAGAACCCTAATCTAATCTACAACTCAGGTCGCTGCATTTATTGGCTGTGCTGTACGGTACGGAAGTAAGTGACATGAATTTAGAAAAAGTCACTGTACAATAACAACTAAAACACTTACAACCCGACTTTCCCGGCCTGCTTTTTATTTGCTGGCTTTTATTCTCGGCTGGCCAGGAAGTAGAGAGTGCCTCTGTAACAAAGCTAATATTGAACCAGCTCGTACTTGTACAGCAACTTCCCCTCTTTCAAGGCTGATTCTGATTCCACTGACTTCCACGCCCAGAAATACAAATGCAATATCACGTTGGTACTAAGGAAAGCTACAGGGTGGTACAGTGCAATTCGTAGAGCACTAAACATACACAGAAACCCGCAGTCATAGTCAGTCCACATTTCCCCACGCTCATGCTTCCTTTTCTTTTTGCCTTGTTTTTGTGCTTTGAGAGGCAGCAGGCCCTGTTTTCGGCGGCTTGGGGTAACATCAGTGTCACTAATTTGTACTATGTACATATTGGACCATGTCCTCACCTTATCCCGAATATCATTGCTTGTCTCATCTGTTCATCCTTAATATTTTGCCGCACAGGCGCCCTTCTCTGCTAGTCACACCACCCGCGATCTTACTTTTCTGCTGGGCTGTCCCGACTGAGACTTGAAGACCCAGCCGAGGATGGGTGTAAGGGCTATAGGGAACGAGACAAAAACATCAAGCCATGTTTCTTTCAGGGTGGTGGCGCAAGGCAAGGCAAGGCAAGGCAAGGCAAGGCAAGGCAAGGCGAGGCGAGGCAAGGCAAGGCATTCGGGATTTGAGAGGCCTTTGATTTGGGCTTCCCTGAGTTGTGATTCTCATTAAGATGTAAGTAAGCCGTACGACCGTACAAAGTATACTCTGGTACATGTACACCCTGGACATGCTTTATTTTCCAGCCCAGGAAATGACGTTTATGCTACTGGTTCATGTAGCATGCAGGATCATGTTGAACTTGCGGGCATAGCTCGCATTTACATACTTCCGCGGCTATTATATTACATTACAGGTATTACAATATGAGAGAAGCAGCACGATACCGAGCTCTCATTCTCTAACCCATAGCTCTGGAGTTCCCTTGCATCTTGAGAGAAACTACTGTACAATGCATCTCATATGCACGCACAGTTAGACGACAGGTCACGGTTCCATGAAACTAAGTAAGTAGTATTTCCAGAGTATGTATGCATGGACATTTGTTTGCACGTGATGCAGCCAAACAGCACAGAAAATCCAAAAGAGAAAAAGGAATCGGCGTCGTGCATATGCAAAGCGCCTCCATGCTAAGGACAAACACATGAACTGTACAGGTAAGTAAGTAAGTACGGATATGCACGCCGTTGACATCTGTCTGTGCCTTTATCGCGACACGTGAAAAGCCGCTACATATATACATGTGGCGGCTTCTTCACAAAAAGTGCTTGTTCTTGCCGACGCCGACTTCTCTCTGCTATTCTTGTCTCCGGCGATATCTTGGCTTCTAGCGGCGCAACCCAAACGGAGCCCCCTTTGTTAGTCCTTGATTCAGCCGCGCAAAGCCCAATGGAACCTGTAGACTGTATTTCAACCTGCCTTCTTTACAGCAGTACATCTTTCGTCCCTGTTTGTTTCTGTGCTTGAAAAGCAACTTAACTTCCTGCTAGGCGTAACCCGTTGTCTCGGGTTTCCATTCACAAATAAATTGTATGTAAATGCAATCAAGGACGAGGAAGCTTCACCTCTGGTAACGTACGGCATGGGTCCAGATCTAGACTATACATAGTAGCAAGCAGTATACATACCGCGACCGGCCGGCCTGGACACTTGATTCTTCTACTCTTATTATTTTTTTCCATTTCTACTTCTTTCTCCATTTGCCTGTATAATTTGTATCACAGCTTTTTTTTTTCTTTTGACATTATTCCTGTCTCGTGTTCTAATCGTGTGCTTCTTGAGTCTTTGTTACGTTCTTCTCCAATCTTTTCACCGCCAAAACCCTCGCCATTCCATTTTACTTTTGCCGCTGTTCGTCCTTCTTTCGCCTCGTCCGCCCGCCCGCCCTGTGCATATTTTGGCCTGCCACTTTGCTGCACTCCTGAACAAGAAGAGAAGAGAAAAAAAAGGCTCTTTCTTTTACCTGCCTCTCGATTTTGTTTGTTTTTTCTTTTTTTTTTTTCTTTTTTTTCTTTTTTTTCTTTTTTTTCTTTTTTTTCTTTTTTTTCGTTTTTCCTTTTTTTTTTCTCTTTTTCTTTTCTTTGCAAGACTTCTTATTTTCGCTTCCTGCTCGTGTCCATTGAAAAAGTTTCATCACCATCTTTCCCGTGTTCAAGCAAAATCGCCGCTTTTCTTTGTCGTCTTGATTCCCTCTCGCCGCCTTTCTTTGTCGTCTTGATTCCCTCTCGCCGCCCATTGTTTCGATCCAGCCTTAATTACCATTACAAAGTTATTTTTTTCTTTTAGCTTTTATCGCCATTAAAAGAAAGAAAGAAAAAAGTACGCTACAGAACAGCCTAACCAGCCCAATCCCGACTTCAAAATCATTCGCTCATCTTGGTCTTCTTGATTGCAAATTCGCATTCGGGATCTTTAAATTAAAGAAAAAAAAAAATTCTCGCCAGGCCCAGCTCTATTGATTCATTTGATTGCCTCCCTCTCTGGATACCCGTCTTCTGTCTCCCTTGTTTTCCTCCATCTCTGGCTCGATGCGCTGGCGGCCCTGTTAACTTCCATGCCTGTTTGTTTAACTGGACAGTATATATTTCACTACTACACGTATTCTGCTGCTTGTTTTGCTTTGCTGCTTTGATTGTCGTGATCGCCCGTAAACAGGCATTAAAATCAGCATTCTTCACAATCCAGCAGGAATCAACCAAGAGGAACCAAGAAGAGGAGAAAAAAAAACGAGGCCGGAGTTATTGAGGTCGATAATAAGAGCCAAACAGGACCTTTTCTTTTTGGCAGTCAGCTTTTTTTTTTTTTTTTTTCAGTGACACTGCACTGTGGCCAGCTATTTACAGAACCCAATTGCAATTAAACGGCAAAGTCACAAGCCCAGCTCGCCTATTGTTAGCCAACCCAGGCTACCCCATCCACCAAAAACTACACAATCTCACCCACCTAAACCCACCTAAACCCCATTTTTTTCTGCCTTGGTTCCCGGGCAGCTCCCTTGATGACCGAACAGAGTCGTCGTTCAGCTCGTCTTTCCTCGCACACTTCGTCCAAGCCATCGCCACATGATAGGCTTTCATCACGCTCTGTCTCATCGCCCATTCCACTGATTCGCTCTGTCGCTGCAGCCTCTTCAATCCGCTCGTCGCCGCTTTCGCCGGCTTCTTCTGCAGCCGCCTCCCCCAAGCCGTCCAAACCGACCGTAGCGTCGCTGGCCAAAGCCTCCACCTTTGCCTCCAGGACCAAGACTGCCGCCGCTGCCGCTGCCGCTGCCGCTGCCCGCCTTTCATCGTCATCGTTATCTTCGAGATCATCGCTTTCAACTGCGTCTGTACCCTCTTCGCCGTCTGCCGCTTCGCAATTGTCAACGCGGAGAGGCTCGTCATCAACAACCAAGGGCGTTGTTATTTTGCGGCCCGTGCCCGCATCTGCCAAAGCCCGGTCCCGCACCGCTGCTGTTGCTGTTGCTGTTGCTGCTGCTGCTCATAGTACCACGACGTCTATAATCACCCCTTGTGCCTCAAAAGGCCCCAGCTCTACCAGAAGCTCTCAGAAAGACCAAAATGTTCAGCCTGTGAAGCGCGGCGCCAGATCAACACTTTCTGCTACGCCCCCGACATCTTCAGCTTCGTCTGCTACTTCTACCGTCTCCACCACCTCACGAACTTCTCGCTCCTCCAGAACGGCGCCCTCTTCCCGCACTCCGCCCGTTCTCACTCCCGTATCGCCATCACATACTGCCGCCGCTCGACGGTCACAAAGCTCGGCCCAGATGCCCATTGTCAAGACAGCCGGCGCTGCCACGAGCAGCAGCTCTGCCCGCGGCCCCTTTACGCCAAAGGTTGCCGCCAAGTCTGGCCGAGCATCTTCCGTTGTTTCGACGCCCGCCACCAAGAAAAGGGGAAGTCTTCCGGCCCCAAGTGCTGCCGAGCCGTCACCAGCCTACGAACATTCTCCTTCGGGCAACCACAAACTTACGCCACGCTCGGGAAGCCGCCAAGCCCGTGGCGACAGCACAGTCAACACGCCTCTTGCCACGCCATGCCTCGACCGCCACGACCAATTCGACGCGGAATCTCTCCGCCGCCCGCCTCTAGGGTTGAGCAGCCCTACAGCCAAGGACGACCCCGACGCCAAGTTCTTTTATGCCAGCGACGTCAACGCCAAACTTCCAAGTGCCCCCCGCTTGGCTCCGCCAGTCAAGCAGTCGGGCTTCTGCTATGCCAATGGCGGCAACCTCGCACCGCCGCCACTCAAAAGCGCTCCGCCTGTAGTGACGTACAAGGCGCATTCGCAGGCCAGTGACGATCTCTCTAGCAAGTTCTTTTACGCAAACGGTACCCCCGAGGTAGAGCCCAGCCACCGTTCGTCAGCATCCAGCTCCACCGCCTCGACAACGTCCAAATCAATGGCCCCCAGACAAAATGCCAACGGCGGCTTGAGCTCGCCAGGCTTTGCCAGTTCACAGAGACAAATGTCCCCTAAGAAGGCGAACAGTACCATTGGGCCGCTCAAGCCGCCGGTTCAAACGCGGCCAGTGTCAATCTCTAACCCGCCACCCATGATGCCTGCCACCGGATCAGCCAGCCAACGATCAAGTCTCGACGCTCACCAAGTCCGCGGCCATGCTCGCAGCACCTCCAACTACTCGCAACACGATACCGTCAGCCCTCAACGGCCGCTTTCGATATCTTCAAACGAGCCCATTCCTTCACCACAACACCTGCAACCGACCATGGCCATGGCGGCCATTCTTCAAACCGCCGAGGACTTTGAAGGTTCGGAGGATGAGGACGATGACACTGGGTCTGAGCTTGACTCGGACTCGGGCAGCGAGTCGGATAGTCCTCCTGCGCCCGTTAGTGACTCGGTCATTAATGCCAGAAGTCAGCGCAAGGTGCAGGACCTGGAAATCCGCAACGCCTCGCTTGAAGCCATCAACCGCACGCTCGAGCGCCAACTCCGCAAACAACAATCAGAGCTCCGGCGCTTCCGCCGGTTACAACGAGGCGGGAAATTGGCAGCTGCCGGACCGACAGAGCCGCCTGCGCAGGACTCCAGCATGCTCTCGGATCTCGCTGAAGAGGACGACCACAACGCCGATGACTTGGTCATGTCGGAAGCCAAGGCGGCAGACAAGTCTGATGATGAGCTCGCCGATGACGATGACGACGAGCATGACCCTGAAGATGACGACGAGGACGAGGACGAGGACGACTCGATGAGCTCCTCTAGCGAGTCCAACGAGGCTCTCTCGCCCACGGCCAAGCAAGACAAGGAAATCCGGCGACAAGCACGCGACGAGCGCCGCCTGCACCTCGACCTCTCCAAGCACCGCGAGCTCCTCGTTGACAGCCAAAAGATCAACCAGAGCCTTAAGCGGTGTCTCAACTGGACTGAAGAGCTGATCAAGGAGGGCCGCAAGGCGCTCGTGTACCAGGTGCACGTGCCCGACACCAAGGTGGGCGGGCGCGTGCTCGATCCGCTGGACATGGAGACGGACGATGACGGCGAGTCGCGCGAGTATCCCGTGTTTTATCCGCGCGCGGGCGCCGTGTCGCCGTCGGTGGCCGAGGAGAGCGTGCAGGATACAGACGCCGACGATGAGGATACCGAGACTGAGGCGGAGACGCCCGGCGGGGGGGATAAGCCGGTGTCGGGGAACAGAGATAGCGGCGTGGAGATGCCGCTGGAGACTGGGCCGTCATCTTAAGGTTACCTCCTACCTACATCACACTACCTTTTTCTTCTCTTTTCATTCTCTCTTCATTCTCTCTTCATTCTCTCTTCATTCTCTCTTCATTCTCTCTTCATTCTCTCTTCATTCTCTCTTCATTCTCTTCATTCTCTTCACTTCATGTTGATTTAATTCTAATTTTCATTTTACCCTGTTTTCACTTCTCACTTTCTATTTTACCCACCAGCCTTTTATTATTTCATTCCTCTCTCTTTTTTGAGTTTACTATTTTGCAACCATCTTTTGCGTTTTCTTCATTTCTTCCTTTTTTCTTCCTTTTTTTCTTCCTTTTTTTCTTCCTTTTTTTCTTCTCTTCTTCTTTTCTCCTCTTCTCCTCTTCTTTGCGTTCCTGATTTTTCTTTTTTTATTCCCGTTCTTTTTCTCTGCTTGCCATTCGATTATACCAGTTATCCGGGCCCTTCATCACAGTGGCTTCCAGGCGTTTGTTCTTTTCTTTTCTTGCCCGAAGTTTGCATTTCTTTTTATTTTATTTTTTGCCAGTTTCTTCAGCCTAGCCATTTAGTCTTTTCTGCTTCTTTCTGTTACTTTTTCATGACCTCCCAACGACACAATATATTGTCAATTCAACAACTCTCATACCTGTTCCTCTGTTTTCTGAAACTACAAAACTCTTTAACAACGACCCATCACATCTATGAATCTATGGAGCTATAATTCTTGCTTCAGGCCTCTGTGGTAACTCGAGACTGCTCTGGCAACTACTTGCCACCTAGACGTTACGCGCTCTAATGATTTGACATGACGACACTGATTTTACGAGCTTCCCGAAGGCCCTAAAACACTTGAACATTCTTAATCATTTCTGGCCTGCGGGTCATCACTTTGCTAGCAATGAGCATCTTTTTTATACTATTTACTGCCACGTCTCATCATATTAGCGGTTAGGGTTAGTTTTTTTATTATTTCAACTTCTTTTGTCTTTTGTACTGGGTGTCGAACTTGGCAGCGCAGGGTTGTATTATTATTTATGTTACCGAGGAGTACACTTTCTGAGAATACACACAAAGCAAGGCATCACATTGCTTTATGGCTTCAACTGTAAATACTCCGTATGTATATTTCGTAAAACTCATGCGTGTAAGTGGTGTGAGTGGTGAGTGAGCTTTACCCCATGTGTCGTCACTTACAACTGAGCTACGCCACACTGAGATCCTTTGCGCCGAGAGGCAACATCGCTAAGCGTGGCTGAGCTTGCAGATATAAAGTGAAAATTCGACAAACGATATGCAGTTGTAGAGTCATGTTGCAGACAAACACAGAACCCAAACTGCCTAACTTGAACTCTCCTAACTTGAACTCTACAAAAAATGAGGCCAGAGCCGCCCTAGTTAAATACTTGGAGGCAGTAAAACAAAAAGAATTGTTTCGTTTCTTGCGCATTTGATCGCTTACAAGGCGCAGCTTGGCTCAGGAGAGCATGTGAAAATTTAGTAAAAAGAATCATGGAAAATAAGCGGCTGGTTCACCTAAACCAAACCAGAACTCTAATACTATTCACCCAAGTTATACACCGTACAACCATCAGGCGCACAAGCCTGTATTACAGCAACCAAAGAATTTTACCCCTCCACTATCGTTTTTTTTTTTCCGGCGCCTTTTCCACTGTATTTGCATTGGCACGGCATCCCAAAATGCAAGCCAAGAAAAATTGCAAAGCGCAAGGCAACAGGGAAAAAGCATAGCAAAAGAGAAAAATTTAACTATGCAGTAAAGCCGAAGCCCCTCTATCGATAGCTTCATCTTTTTTTTTCTTCGTCTAGAAAGCCCCGGCCTTCTTGATTTTTCAGCTTTGTTTACCTCTCCTCTCCCACTCTCGCATTAGCTCGTTCTTCTCGGCTTATCATTTATTCATTTGCTTTTTCGCATTACTTATTTTCTTTCCTTTTTTTTTTTCTCTCTACCTTTTTTTTTTCATCGTCCCCGCCTCTTCAGCCTTGCCTTGCTATACTTGCGCTTTCACAAGCTAATTTCTTTTCATTGTAAAAACACAATAGAAAAAAAAAAAAGTCAAAAGTCAAGAATAAACTTCAATCAACCCCCCCAAAACATATCGCTATCCAAAGAGAAGGTTTGCCCTGTCTTGATTCCCCTCATACATCACAATGGTCGCTGATACGGCTTACTATGACACTCTCGGTGTGTCGCCAACTGCGACGGAGCTCGAGATCAAGAAGGCTTACCGCAAGCTGGCCATCGTGCACCATCCCGGTATATTTCCACTGCTCTCCGATTTCCTTATCGCTTTTCTTTCGCTCGAGGCCTTGCCGGAGACGATCGCACCGTATATGTCTTCATATACATTGGCACATATCAGTATCTTCAACCTTCTAGTAGCATCACACAATCAGCTTACTAACTAATCCGGTTGCCCCTCTTTCCCCTCTTGCATCACACACGTCATACTGCCCATCACCACACCATCACACCCAGCTGCGCATTGCTAACACGATATCGCCCGATAGACAAGAACCCTAACGATCCCACCGCGAGCGAGAAATTCCAAAACATCGGCGAGGCATACCAGGTGCTATCAGATCCCGATCTCCGCAAAGCCTACGATAAGTATGGCAAAGACTCTGCCAAGCCGCAGGAGGGCTTCGTTGACCCGTCCGAATTCTTCACTTCCATCTTTGGCGGTGAATCGTTCCTTGACTGGATCGGCGAGATTTCGCTGATGAAGGACCTCACGGCCACCATGGACATTGCTATGAACGAGGCAGAAGAAGCTGCTGCTGCCGCCGCTGCTGAAGAGGCCGCTGCCACTGCCGAAGCGCCCGGCCCTTCTACTGCCACCGCCACCGCCACCGCCAACGCCGACGCCACGGACGATGCTGAGTTCCCTGGTACCGCTGAAGCCGTCAAGGAGAGCATGAAGGATGCCGAGCCCAAGTCCGAGAAGCAGAAAGAGGCCGAGGCCGAGGCTTTTGCCAACGCTGCTGCCGGCGACTCCTTCGCTGATCACCCGCCCAGCTACTCTGCTGCCGAAGAAAAGAAGCCTGAGCTCCCGCCGCGCACCAACGTCGCCAGCCCAAACCGCATGGCCCTCCCCATACGGCCGGCGCTAACGGCTTCGGCGCACGTCGAACCGACCGATCAGGAGGCGCAGGATCTTAGCGAGGCGGAAAAGAAAAAGAAAAAGGCGGGTCTGTCCAAGGAGCAGCGCGACCAGTTGGTGCTGCTGGAAGAGGAGCGCAAGCGCGTGCGCGATGAGCGCGTGGCCACGCTGACCAAGAAGCTAATGGATCGCATTTCGGTGTGGACGGAGACGGACAAGAGCATTGACGTCACGCGGTCATACCAGACCAAGATGCAGCTGGAGGCCGAAGAGCTCAAGATGGAGTCGTTTGGCATTGACATTCTGCATGCCATTGGCCAGACCTATCTTAGCAAGGGCACGGCGGTGCTGCGCAGCCAAAAGTTCTTTGGCATTGGCGGCTTCTTTAGCCGCATGAAGGACCGCGGCACGCTGGTCAAGGACACATGGAACACGATTAGCAGTGCGATTGATGCGCAGAACGAGATGGAGGAGATGGCCAAGATGGAGCAAAAGGGCGGCGAGGAGTGGACGGATGAGATGAAGGCCGAGTATGAGCGACGCGTCACAGGCAAAATCCTCACGGCGGCATGGAGAGGGTCCAAATTTGAGATTCAGAGCGTGCTGCGCGAGGTGTGCGACAATGTGCTCACCGACAAGAAGGTGTCCAACACGAAGCGCGTGGAGCGGGCGCAGGCGCTGGTGCTGATTGGTGATGTTTTCCTCAAGGTATGTTTTTCCAGAGCAGTACACTTTGTTTTTGTTTTTTTTTCAGAGCAGTACAGTACACCTTGTTCTTGTGGTGATGGTGACTAACAAACTCGCAATCTAGGCGGAGCGCACGGCTGAAGAAGAGGGCGATTACCTCATCTTTGAGCAGCTGGTGGCTGAGGCTGCCATCAAGAAGGAAAAGAAGAAGGACCACAAGGGCAAGAAGCACGAGACTGCTGCGGCGGCTGCGGCGGCCAATGCTCCCAACGTGCCCAAGGCGTAATAGGTTTTAGTGTTGTTTGTTGATGATGACGATGATGGGCCTTGTGTTGTTTCTATGTCTTTTCTTTTCTTCTTCTTTTCTCTTTCCTATTTATTGATTCCCCGTTCTATTCAGTGTCAATTTCTTATCATTATTTTATTTTCGTCTTCGCGCTGCCACCACTGGCAGGGCAAGAATCAAGACGCGTCTCTTATAAAAATCTCTCCTCTCACCACTTACCCTATTATTTCTTCCTTTTTTTTTCGGGGTATGTGTCCCTTTTTTTTTCTTTTTTCGGGATGTGTCCCTTTTTCTTTCAAGAGCCGCACGTTATTATTATTAAAAGATGATGTTTATTATCCGTCCAATCGGGAGTCCTCTCCATAAAGTGTCTCCAGTGGCTAGGCCAATCATGTACAACAATTTAGCCGTACTTGTGTAGTTGTATGGTTCGTCTGGACCGTAGGCCGTGATTTGGCGGTGTTTAGCCAATACCGTGGATAGAGTTGTAATCACTATGCACTGACCGCTGCAAAAGAAAATCATGAAAAATAAGTGTGCCTAGTCTAGTAGATGTCTCGTCCTCGTCGGTCCTTTCTAGATCTTGGACGAAGAGGAGGTGTTTTCATCGCTACAAGAGTATTGGTAGCCATACTTTGTAGTTGTAGTATCCTCCCCCTCTGTAGTAGTATTAGTTCTAGTGGTAGTTCGTACTTGTATTCGGCCCGGGCGCCATGCTGGCTTGCTTGCTTCGGTTTTCCAGTTTTTTTTCTCCAAGATTTGCGACTAGCAGTTCTCGCCAAGCAAAGTACATGTGCTTATGCATGCAGAGTGTCCTTTTCTTTCATGTATGTATGCATGCATGTGTTGATACTCTGTGTGATACTAGCCAAGACTCTATAAGTACGTGGCCTCTTGTCATTCCATCCATCATTCACCAATATCTGATCATGGCAAGTCTACAATTTAAGCCACTGGGTGGCTACAAGAATGATGCGGATACCTTGAATCCATATGTGTTGGTTCTCGGTGTATTGCCTTTTACGGGACATCTCCAGTATCAAAATTTTCACTGTGCTTGTCGCTTGTGATGTCGTGACAACATATCATGCCGTGATGTCTGCAACTACTCTAACGCTTGTTTGTTTGTATGTCTGCCAACCCTGCATTTTCTTCACACACCTTCCTTGCCTGGATTTCCACAACTGCCCTGTCCCGCCCTGCTTTTTATACCGTTTTGCACTTGCTTTGTTTGTGCTAACGGCATCTACTTATCTGGAATTGTTGGCCAAGTACGCTTACAGCGGCACAGGTTGCTGTTTTATTTGCGCTGCTCTTTCTATTAATGCTTCTCCTCGTCCCTTCCACAAGCTTTGCCCCCGTTTGCTGTTTGTCGTTTATGATTCCCGGGCCAAAAAAACTTGATAAACTAGACTTGCTTATAAGCGTAACGCCATGATATACAAAGCAAAAGCCGGCTTGTCACACATGTACTTGTACTGAACAAGATCAGGGGACTGACGGTTGTGGATGGAACTTCCCATCGTAGGGGCTTCGCTGGTAGATAACATGCCCCACTAACCCACATTTGGCCATCAGTCCTTTCCTTGACATACACTGTACTCGTGGCAGCCTCACTGTCTACCAACAAGTTACAAATGTTTCAACTTCTTCAGGAAGTAACCGTCAAAATTGGCAATAGCAAACAGTACAGTTCACAAAACTCCGCGAGAGCTTTCTGCATTCACGCGCCCACTCGTTGGTGGAGCCTTATTGGTAGAGCTGGGGGTGTCCCGATACAGAAGTAGCTGCATTGGATCCTCTTCCTGCCTTTTTTTTCTTCACGCTTTCCATCAACAAACAAGCAATTTTTCAACCTCCAGTCTAGATTTTCTATTTTTTTTTCTTTTTCCTTTCTTTTTCTTCTTTTTCATTCTCTATTTTCCCATCTATATTTCCCGTCCTCTTTTTTTTTTCTTCTTCCTCTTCAAAATATCTTGTTGTAATCACCCACAAATTTTCGCTTCTCTTCTCCATTACTATTTTTTCCATTCCCATTATACCCCTCAATTGGCCATTTCTTTTCCGTCCTCCATAAGCTATCACGATTCGCTGGTTCAATACTCTCTGCCTCTTGTTGACAGTCTGCTCTCTCCAAAGTCCATTCTCGCTGTCCTTTGAAAGTTAAATAATTCACCCTAGCCAAGCTAAAAGTTTCAACGAATCCCAATCAAAATCAATTCGAATTGACCTGGACTGACTAAAAATCCTCCACCGCGTCTACTCCATCTGTCCCCTTTTTTTCTTCTTTTTGTCTGCCCGCCTCGCCTACTTCCACCTGTCCTCGTCTTTCTCACGACAAGTCGAAGTTGAGCCGCGCCGCCAGACTCTAGCCATCATGGGTGCCCTCTACTTTTTGATGCATCCGAGCCAGCTTCGGTCCATTATTCAATGGTGAGTAACATGTCTATCCATTGCTGACTCAATTGAATCAATCGTGGCCTTTTCTGTTTGCCCTTAATCCTTTTCCCCGCCAACAGCTTGCATGTCGGCAACGATGTTGTGCATCCCATCCCTCTCTACTCTGATTTTCTTACTTGATTCAGGGTACAATGCATGCAAGCCTTCAAACGGGCTTTCGATTATGTCATGTTTGCTGTTGGTCATATTTTTTCATTGCAAGTAGCTAATATGGTATCTTTTCCGCAACAGGAAAATGTGGCATGAGCCCGTCCACAAGCGCGATGCTTCGAAGGAAAGTGACACGCTTAAGAGCTGTTTCAAATTCCTCAACCTCACCAGCCGCAGTTTCTCCGCTGTGATTCAAGAGCTCCACCCGGAATTACTGGTGCCTATCGCCCTGTTCTACCTCATTCTGAGAGGTCTCGACACTGTCGAGGACGATATGACCATCGCGTTGGAGAAGAAAGAACCTATTCTGCGCACCTTCTGGCAGATTATCGAGCAGGATGGCTGGACCTTCACCGAGAACGGCCCCGCTGAGAAGGACCGCGAACTTCTTGTCCACTTTGACGATATCATCCACGAGTACAAGCTTCTCAAGCCAGAGTACCGTGAAGTTATTACCGACATTACCAAGAAGATGGGCAACGGCATGGCTGATTACGCCCTCAATGCCCAGCACAACATCGAAGGGATCAAGACGGTTCCTGAGTACGAAAAGTACTGCCACTACGTTGCTGGTCTCGTTGGTGAGGGTCTGACTCGTCTGTTCGTCATTGCCAAGCTTGCCGACGATCGTTTGATGGAAATGCCTCACCTCACTGAGTCGATGGGCCAGTTCCTCCAAAAGACCAACATCATTCGCGATGTTCGCGAAGATTTCGAAGACAAGCGTCGCTTCTGGCCCAAGGAGATCTGGAGCAAGTATTTCGAGAACTGGGAGGATATCTTCAAGCCCGAGAACAGCGAGAAGGCCATGTGGGTTTCTTCGGAGCTAGTTCTGAATGCGCTCGGCAACCTTGAAGACTGTCTTGGCTACATGCTGGCTGTCAAGGATCAGAGCGTGTTCAACTTCGTTGGAATTCCCCAGAGCATGGCCATCGCGACTCTGGAGCTGGTGTTCCGCAACCCCGACATTTTCCAGCGCAACGTCAAGATCACCAAGGGTGATGCCTGCCAGCTCATGATGGATTCAACACAGGACATGCAAGTCCTGTTTGAGGCCTTCCGCCGCTACGTTCGGTTGATTCACCAAAAGAACGACCCCCGCGACCCGTCGTTTGTCAAGATAAGCACGGCTTGTGCGCGTATTGAGCAGGTCATCGAGATGTCATTCCCCAGCCAGCGTCCTCCCAGTGCCAATCGAGGCAATCAGGCCATTACGATCGATAGCAAGGAAGGCTTCATTATCGCTGTGTCCATCGTTGGTATCATGATGACCCTCGGTCTGCTGATGGTATGTTTTCTTAGTTTCTCAATTGTTGACAAGTACTAATTGAATTTAGGTCGGCTTTGCGTTTGGCCTGAACATGGTCATTAGCAAGTACTACCCCGACAGCGTCGGCCCTCTTCCCGGTGTTGCGAGCAAGGTCACGAGCGCCATCACCAGCAGTGTTACCGGCGCTGTCAAGGAGGAGCTGTAAATCATCACCCTAATTCGTTTCTTCTTTCCGTCTACGATATCCCTCTGTGCCAGTCCGACACCTCTGGCGCTCTTATCTGGTGTGCTGGAGACACTTCAGATATCGACATGATGTTTCTAGTCGCTCTTTCTTTTGACATTGTTTTGTCTTCGCTTTTTGGCCTTTGGCCTCTCATTTGCATTTCTTTTTCATGCGTACGATACACTTATGCCGGGTTCTTATTTCTCATTTCTGTTATACGGCTATGGGCTCTTACGACTTATGCACTCAGCCACAGATTGAAAAGGCTAGCGGTCTAACAGCCTGGAACATGACGGGCTGGTGTTCATTTATACGAGGGGCACAATAGCCATGACTTTAAAGCGCTTATGTTACTAATAGCCGTTACTCTGGTTTTTTCTTTTAATATGATGATGATGTTACCGATCTCCAGCGGGGGGGGGTTCGTTGTCAAGATGCAAAGTGTGTTTTTAAATGTCGGTTGTTGGTAATGAATCAACTTAGCACGGATGTCAAATTGCAATCCAGTCCTTTTGATGACTGTGGTTGTGCCGAAGAAGTGCTGATATCGAAATGTCCACTTGATGCTTTTTTTTTTCTATTCTGAGACACAATTGTTGTCTTGGAAGTTCGCATTGGGGGGGCAGACATACTATTTTGCCTGTACGACTGGGACTGGTGTCTGATGTAACACAAGTTTATTGGGTTTCACGCAGTACGGCGGTATCAGATTAATGGAAAAGATTCACAAATATGTAAGTGGTGCTAGTAGTAACAAAGATGTTTAATTGCTATGAACATAGGGCCATAATCATGAAGAGTGTAAAATAGAGAGAGAGCCAGCCAACATGTGTTATATAAGTGAATATATGAAGGATGCAGTCGCCGTCGCAGATATTTGAGCGAGTAGCGGCCATTATTATAGTTGGCTTTAACGACTCGTGATATCCTCATAGATCTCATTCTTGGGGTTTATAGAGTAATTGTGGTATATTTTTCTACTTTTTTTTTTATTCTTCTTTGTGGTATAGAACCGATTGTAGTAGAATTTTTCAAGCTCAGCTGTATTTTTCTTTTGCTTGGCAATGAATTCTGACTTTGAGCGTTGAAGATGGAAATGGAAATGGAATGCTGGAGAGAGCCGGAAGACAAACACAGAATAAGAGGAAAATAACAAAGGAAACGAGGAAAAGACAACAGGCTTGTATGGTATGATATGAGAGGTGAGCGGAAAACAAAAAAAAAAAAGGAAATAAAGGAAAGTGAAGCAAGCGCTCGAAGCAAAAGGCAAACAAAGAGAGCAAGCAATCAATTTGTTTGAGCGTGGTTGTTTAACCCTGAACACCGTTGTAGGCAATCAGGTTGGTGGTGCCGACCCTGTTGTTCTTGACCGAGGCGCCAGTGCTGGCAGCCAGAGACTTGATGCGGGCAACGACGTCGTCAACAACGGTGATGCTCTCCAGAGACATCAGGTAGGCAGCCATACCGGCGACATGGGGCGAAGCCATGGACGTGCCGGACAGGGTGGCGGTATCGGTGTCGGACTTGATACCGCAGCTGGTGACGTTAACACCGGGAGCAAAGACATCGACGACAGCGCCAAAGTTGGAGAAGGAGGCCTTGGCGTCGGTGGAGGCGTCGATGGCGCCGACGGTGATGGCGTCGGGGGCCGAGGCGGGCGACGAGGTCCTGGCGTTGACGTTTTCGTTGCCGGCGGCGACAATGGGCACGATGCCGGCCGAGCGCATGGCTTCAACGGCGTCGTTTATGGCCTGCGAGAAGGAGCCGCCCAGGGACATGTTCATGATAGCCTTGCCCGAGCGGTTGTTGGCAATCACGTCGTCGACGACCCACTGCATGCCCTCAACGACAGTGGCGGTGTCACCACCGCCCCGGGCGTCCAGGACCTTGACGGCAACCAGGTTAATGCTCTTGGCAACACCAAAAGTGCGGCCGCCAATGGTACCGGCGACGTGGGAGCCGTGGCCGTTTTCGTCGGTGTCGGCAGAACCGTTGACAAAGTTGGCGCCAAAGATGGCACGGTCCCTGTACTCAGTGTGAGTGGTGCGGATGCCGGTGTCGACAACGTAGGCAGTGATGCCAGCGCCAGCAGAGGAGTCAAAGGTGTAGCGAGCAGACGAGCTGGTAGCAGACGACAGGTTCTTGTTGGAGAGACGGACCAGGCCCAGAGGAGCGTTCAGCTGGGCAGTCAGGGCAGATGCCTTGACACGGGTAACAGCCTCGACGTAGGCAATCTCGGGCGAGGACATGATGCTGACCATCATGTCGTCGTCAGACTCGAGAGTCATGGCGCTGAAGCGACCGTTGTAGACGCTAAAGGTCTTGACGGTGGACGAGAGGCGCTTGCCGTGCAGGCCGCGCTTGCGCAGGTTGCGCTTAGCGATGGAAGCAATGACCATGTTCTGCTGAGCCGAGATCTTTTCACTGCTGTATGTGTTGTTGTAGACGACCATGTAGCGGTTGGGAATAGCGTCTTCGGCGTCGGCGTTGATGATGTTCATGCCCATAAAGGTCTTGGTGGAGTTAGAGCTGTGGCTATGGCTGTGGCTGGACGCGGCCAGCGCGGCGGGGACCATCCAGAAAAGAGCCAGGCCAAAAAGGCTCCGGAAGGAAGCGCGGGGAGCCATGATGAAGGTTAAGAGAAGAAGGAGAGAAGAGAAGAGAAGAGAAGAGAAGAAGAGTGAAAAGTATGAAGAGAAAAAGATAGAGATTGAAGTAAAAAGAAGAGTGTAAAAGAATGAACAAAACGACAAGACCGGCTGCCGCTTTTGAGTTGGTTATGATGATGTGAATGAGCGTATATAAAGATTCTTTGACTGCTTTAAAGACGTAGAAGCATACAGTGAATCAAGGATAGAAAATACGAAGACCTCCAGAGGTTCTTTGCTAGGAATTATTGGACAAGACGTTTTAAGGTCGAAATAAATATACAACACCAACAAAGAAATACCCCAGAAGTAACAAAAAAAAACAAAAAAAAAATATATAAAAAAAGGAAGAAGAAGAAGAAGAAGAAGAAGAAGAAAAGAAGAATTATGGCTAAAGAACAAGAAAAAGAGAAAGAAAGGAAAAATAAAGAAAACGGATTCCTGCAGAGGTTATTATATAAAATCAAGTTCCCCATCACCACAGGTGACAATTTAAGAAAGACGCTTCAACTGCTGTGAGACTGAAAAAGAGAGACAAAGCCAAGGAAAACAAAAGAAAAGAAAAAGAAAACGGCCAGGGTAAAATCGATAAATCCAGGAAAATTCGATCAAAGTAAAATAACATGTATAAAAAAAAAAAAGAAAAAAAGAAAAAGAGAAAAAGCCAAGCTTAAGCGTTGTTGGCCCGTTCACCCCCCCCCCCCCCCCCCTTCACTTTGCTAGGCTGTACCTGCATCTTACTTTTTGCTTGAGCCATTTCTTTTCTTTTTGTGCGGTATCTTGGCTTTTGCGTGGTCATTGTTGGCTATTATCTTGCTCTATTTTGTACAGAATTCATGGCTGTATATTTGCATAATAGGCAGTAAATACAAGTGAGAAGACTTGGTGAGGGAAAGAAAGAAAATAGAGCATTAATTGGGCTACAGGCAGTTGGGTTCAGGCTACAGACAGTTGGGTTCAGGCTACAGGCCACTGGGTTCAGGCTACAGGCCACTGGGTTCAGGCTACAGTGCTATGTATGTTAGAGAGTTAGGTGTCTCTAGAACCACAGTTGCACTAACACATACTACACCACGCTACACTATCACATTCCGCTCTGGCAGTGGGGCCCAGCACATAAGTATGCACAAACTACCGACTTATGTAAGTACATACAGTGTACTCATGTACTTGATCTTGTCCATCTTATCCTTCTTCTCATCTTGTTTGACCCTTCTCACCAAATCCCACTGCAACTTCTCCAAGCACAGGGCGCCACACTCAGGCAAGAATAGCCCATAGTTGATTGTGTTCTTGTTCTTGTTCAGGCTTTGCTTGCGTACCACTTGGTCTTGTTTTTTCTTCTACAAACACCCCCCCC
>LKBB01000232.1:0-11010 GCA_001513885.1 Thielaviopsis musarum
CCCCCCTCCAGGTCGACTTCAACGTCCCCCTCGACGCCAACAAGAACGTCACCAACAACCAGCGCATCGCCGGTGCCGTCCCCACCATCAAGTATGCCATTGACAACGGCGCCAAGGCCGTCGTGCTCATGTCGCACCTGGGCCGCCCCAACGGCCAGGTCAACGAAAAGTACAGCCTGAAGCCCGTCGTGCCCGAGCTTGAGAAGCTGCTGGGCAGCAAGGTCACCCTTGCCCCCGGCAGCGTCGGCCCCGAGGTCGAGGCTCTGGTCAACAAGGCCGACAACGGCGAGGTTGTTCTGCTGGAGAACCTGCGCTTCAACCTGGAGGAGGAAGGTTCGGCCAAGGACAAGGACGGCAACAAGACTAAGGCCGACCCTGCCAAGGTTGCCGAGTTCCGCAAGGGTCTGACTGCTCTGGGTGACATTTTCATCAGTACGTTTTCTCTCTCTCTCCAATCACACAAGCATTGAGTCGCTTATTCCATCTCAATCTCTATCCCCCCTTCTTTCCCTCTTCTTATCAACTAACCCTTTCTAGACGACGCCTTTGGCACTGCCCACCGTGCCCACTCATCCATGGTCGGTGTCGACCTTCCCCAGAAGGCTGCCGGCTTCCTCATGAAGAAGGAGCTCGACTACTTTGCCAAGGCCCTCGAGAACCCCCAGCGCCCCTTCCTGGCCATCCTGGGTGGTGCCAAGGTCTCGGACAAGATTCAGCTGATTGACAACCTTCTGGACAAGGTCAACACGCTGATTGTCTGCGGTGGCATGGCCTTCACCTTCAAGAAGGCTCTGTACGACATGCCCATTGGCACGTCGCTGTTTGACGAGGCCGGCAGCAAGAATGTGGTCAGCCTGATGGAGAAGGCCAAGAAGAACAATGTCAAGGTTGTCCTGCCCGTCGACTTTGTCACGGCCGACGACTTCTCGCCCACTGCCAACACTGGCGCTGCCTCGGATGCCGAGGGTATCCCCGACAACTGGATGGGTCTGGACTGCGGTCCCAAGTCGGTTGAGCTGTTCAAGGCCACCATCAACGAGTCGTCGACCATTCTGTGGAACGGCCCGTGCGGTGTGTTTGAGATGGACAAGTTTGCCAACGGCACCAAGGCCACTCTGGACGCTGCTGTTGCTGCGTGCGAGGCTGGCAAGATTGTCATTATCGGTGGTGGTGACACTGCCACTGTTGCTGCCAAGTACGGTGTTGAGAGCAAGCTGAGCCACGTGTCGACTGGTGGTGGTGCTTCGCTGGAGCTGCTGGAGGGCAAGGCTCTGCCTGGTGTTGTTGCTCTGTCGAGCAAGTAAGTCTGTAGCATTTACGGTATTACTAGTGGTAGTCTCTGGTAGAATGAGTAATGAAATAAATTAACAATAAATGAGTTTCTGTATGTGTGTCTATCTCTTCTTGGCAGCCTCGACTTTTTTGAGTTCTTCCCTGTTGATGTTAGTTTAGTGTGAGAGAGAGGAGAGAATGTAAGAGAGAGAGGAGAGAATGTAAGAGAGAGAGGAGAGAATGTAAGAGAGGGGAGAGAACGTGTAAGAGAGAGAGAGAGAGGAGAGAATGTAAGAGAGAGAGGAGTAAGGAGAGAGGAGAGAGAGAGAGAGGAAAGAAAGAGGAAACGCACTTTAGCTGGGTGGAAAAGTCGTCGCTGGTGTCGTTGTCGTCCCAACTCTCTTCCCAAAGGTGTTGAGTAGCGGCGCTGCCGTTGGCAGCTTCTGTTTCTTCCTGAGCCCAGTCTGGGAGGGGTGTTAGTTTTTTTTTTTTTTTTTTTTTTTTTTTTTGCAGCTGGTAGAGCAGTGGTAGAGCGGTAGATGTGGTAGAGTGAAGTTGGTGGTAGAGTGAGGTTGGCGGTAGAGTGAGGTTGGCGGTAGAGTGAGGTTGGCGGTAGAGTGAGGTTGGTGGTAAAGTCAGGCTGGTGGTAGGTGGTTAGCTGAAGAGACAAAGAGACTGACCATCGGCGGGAAAATCCTCAAACTCGTCGTCCTCGCCAACAGCAGCCACGGTAGGCGCAGCGGGTGAATCGGTCGGGGCGGCAGCGGCGGCGGCCTTGTCGGCAGGCGTGGACTTGGGGGCGGCGGAGGCCATTTTTGTAGCTGAGGAGCTGTATCTGAGGTGCAGTCGGGTTAAAGCTGAGGTGTAGTCGAGCTGGAGCTGGAGCTTGAGCTGGAGCTGGAGAAAGAGTCGTGGTCGGTAGTCGAGCGGCAATTGACAGCAATTAACAGAAACTGAAGAAACTAAACAAAGTAGTCGGTCGTCAAAAAGAAAGCAAAAGAAAGAGCAAGGCTGAAGCTATGCATGTGCAACTCTACCATGTTAGGGTCTGGGGGTGAGAAGTACGAAGCTCGGTTCAGCCTGCTAGTAGCCAAAAGTGTACATACATGTATATTTAGGGTTAATTGTAAAAATAACCCATACACGTGCCTTTGTAGACTAAGAGTTAAGCCAAGCAAAGGAAATAAAGACAAAGACAGCGGGCGTTTAGTGGTTTTCGATTTGTTTGGCAAATTACTGATGAAACGGGAAGAGCAAATAGAAGGGAAGGACAGAAAGAAGGGATAAGACGAGAACAGGCATAATGCAGCGTCTGTAGTCTAGGATAAGCAAGTAATGTACTTTTGCTCTTCCAGCCCAACTTTCCTCCATCTCTCTCCATCTTTCCTCCATCTCCTTGATCTCTTCCTTTATTATCTCCTCTCCATCTCTTTCTTCCTTGATATTTTCTCCATCTCTCTCTTCCTTGATCTCTTCTCCATCTCTCCTCCATCTCAAACTCCTCCTCAACTCTAAAATGAGCCGCCTCTCCGCCTGGTTCCGCTCTGCCGATCCGGTATCCACCACGCCGTCGCGGCCCGGACTTTCGCCGGCACAGCTGCTCCACGCTGAAATGGCCGACATCGCTGCGGCCTTTGCTGCCACAGAGCTGATTATGGACGATGACATGGACGGAGCCGAGACGCTGCTGCACGAGACGGGCGACTCGTGCTACCACGACATGGCGCTGGCCGTGATTTCGTTTATGCGCGCCGTGCTCGGCTTCGAAAAG
Source organism: Thielaviopsis musarum (assembly GCA_001513885.1). NCBI lineage: Eukaryota > Fungi > Ascomycota > Sordariomycetes > Microascales > Ceratocystidaceae > Thielaviopsis > Thielaviopsis musarum. The sequence continues at coordinate 3,044 of LKBB01000232.1, forward strand.
GACATTATGGCCACCGCCGCGTCGGAGCTGTCGTGTTGCGAAACACGCGCCGCTGCCGACGCGCGCCGCGCCCAACGCGACTTTCCCGCCGACGTGTGCGGCCCGTTTTACCCGGCCGGCACTGAATACGCGCTCGTCGTCGCAGAGGCCCAGCTGATGGGCGCTGTCGTCGGTGTGCTACACGAAAGCCTGACCGAGGCGCTCAAGAGCGTGTATAAGTTGCGCAAGGCGTATTTCGCGCTCGAGGCCATGGCCGCGGCCGAGGCGGCTGTTGTGCAGGCGCGCGGCGGGGCGGGGCCGGCAACGCGCGTGGTGTTTCAGCCGACAGACACAGATACGGACACGGACACGGACACGGAAAAGCCGACGATGAAGACGACGGCAGCCGGTGATAACAACACCAACAACCCCCGCGACGTCTTCATCCACAGCGGCATCAGCACGTGCTTTGGCGCCCTGCTGTTTCTCTTCTCCATGATCCCGCCGGCCTTTTCGCGCCTGCTTTCGCTGCTCGGCCTGCGCGGCGACCGCCACCGCGGCGTGCGGCTTCTGTGGACATCGACGTCCTTTGCCAATGTACACGGCGCCATTGCCGCGCTGGTACTGCTCAGCTACTACCACGGCCTGCTAGGCTTTAGCGACATCCTGCCGACAGCCGAGCACTGGGACGATGCTGCCGACGCCATTGGCTATCCGCGCGCACGCTGCGAGGCGCTGCTGCAGGAAATGAAAACGCGGTATCCGGCTTCGGCGCTGTGGCGTCTCGAAGAGGCCCGGCTGTGCTCGGCTGCCCAGGACTTGCCTGGCGCCTTGGATGTGCTGCAGCGTGAGGACGTGCCGCCGCCGCGCATGAAGCAGGTTGAGGCACTACTGGCATTTGAACTGGCCCTGAACGCGCTGTTTGCCCAGCGCTGGCCGCTAACCAAGACTGCCTTTGAGCATGCCATGACGCTCAACGACTGGAGCCACGCCATGTATCTGTTTCTGGCGGCATCTGCAGATATCGAAATGTACCGCGACGCCGTGGCTGCTGCCGCTGTCGCTACCACTGACGATGAGAAGACGGCGCTGCAGCAAAAAGCCGACGGGCACAAGAAGGCGGCCACGGCGCAACTCGCCCGCGTGGCTGGCGCTGCCGGCCGCAAAAAGTTTTTGGCCAAGCAACTCCCGTTTGAGCAGTACGTCACGCGCAAGCTTGCCAAGTGGGAAGCACGCGCCGCCAGCCTGTCGATCCCGCTAGTCGATGCCGTGGGCGTCAGTCCGGCCGGCGAAATTACATTCCTGTTCAACGGCGCCACACGCATGGATGCCGGGCTCGCGCGCTCTGCCCTCGCCATGCTTGACTGGGCGCGGCTCACGGCGCCGGCCGAGCACCGTGTAGCCATTATGCAGACCATGGACGAGAAGGCAGCGCACGCGGTGTGTCGTGCGGGCCTGCTGTGCAAGCTGGGTGCTGTGGTCGAGGCTCAGGCGCTGTTGCGTACAGATGTGCTCGCGCTCGACCGCTATGCGTTCCGTGGGGCTAATCGCGACGACTGGATTTTGCCGGCGGCGCACTACGAGATGGCTGTGTGTCACTGGCGGCTGGCATGTCCGCTGCAGGGGCTGGACATGTCGGAGATTGACGCCGATGCCGATGCTGACGCCCAAGATGCTGATCAGTTCCGCCGTAAACATGTCGAGGCGGCGCAGGAATTCCTCGATAAGGTGGCGGCGTGGGAGGCGTTTACGCTGGATGCGCGCATCGGAATGCGGGTGCAGTCGGGCGTGGAGACGCTGGCGTGGTTCAAGGCGAAGAAGGGGTGGGCTTAACCCTAGATAGACAGACAGACAGACAGACAGACAGACAGACAGACAGACTACATATAATTCATGTTTAAAACAGCTTTTATTACTTGGTTGTGTTTTAGCGGCCGGCTTCTTCTTTTCTTTGTTCTTGTCTTTTCTTTATTCTTCTTATTTCTTTGTTCTTGTTTTTCCTTGTTCTTCTCTTTGTTTCTTCTCTTCTCTTCCACTCTAACCCTGTCCTTCCACTCTAACCCTGCCTGCGTCCCTGCCGTCTTCATCCACGGTTCACATCCATCTTGATATCTCTGTAGAATTACTCTTGATCACGTTCCAGCTTTTCTTCCTTCTTCTTTTTTTCTTCCTTTGTTACATGTAGGGGGGTTTTTACTCATCTCTCTCTGTAGTTGTTAATCTAGATAATTAATCTACAGAATTAATCTAGAGAATTAAATATACGTAGACCAAATCATATCAAGTAATTCGCAGCTGCCTCTCCTTTCCTTTGTTCTTTCCTTCTTTCCTTCTTTCCTTCTTTCCTTCTTTCCTTCTTTCCTTGTTTCCTTGTTTCCTTGTTTCCTTCCCTCCTTGCCGCCGTTGCACAAGCAAAGGAAAGAGCAAACACTAGCAGGCGCAACTATCGCCGTTTCCTCTTGCTGAATATTCACTTATTCACTATTTACTATTTACTATTTACTATTCACTTATTCACTATTTACTATTCACTATTCACATAGCCAGTCTTTCCATTTTCTTTTTTTGAAAATTTGCATCTTCCCCTCTTCACTTTAGTCTTTTCCTTTGTCTTTTTCTTTTCTTTTTTTTCTTTTTTCTTTTTTCTTTTCTTTTTCCATCGTCAAATCTCAAATCTTCATTTCCTTTGTCCTTTTTTTCATCCATCGCTACACTACAATTTACACCCTCAATTCCTTATTTCCTAGACCTTTTCTTTTAGACCACCTATAGACTTAATTATCGCCCGTCCGATTTTCCGCCCGATTTCCGACCAATTTTCTTAACATTTACTTTGAATTTTTTTTTGTCCGCCTACATTTCTTCTACATTTATTCACTTCGCCAACGCCGTCGCCGTTTCTATATCAATCTGTGCTTCTGCTTAAAAGTCAAAGTCACTGTCACATCAACTTACTGCACCTGCATCCAATCTGCACGTTTCCTGCACGCTTCTGCACGTCGCCTGCACCCTTTTCTGCTCTAGGACTCACAATCCTACGTTAGACTCTACTGCTACTAAAAGGTACGCCTACTCTTTCCACCTGCATGCCGGCACTTCTCCTTTCTGTCTCTTACTACCATTTGCAGCCACTTGTCTCCTATCACAGGCAGACAGATAGACAGACAAACAGGTAGACAAACAGGCAGACAGACAGACAGACAGACAGACAGACAGACAGACAGACAGACAGACAGATAGACAGACAGACAGACAGACAACCCGATAGACAAACAACTCCCTCTTCGGCTCTTTCTCTCCAGCTCAAGCCACACTCTTCTTCTTCGCTGCTACTGGCTGTTATTTGTTCCCTGGTTTTATTCGCCTCTCACAACCCCTGAAACTCAATCTCATCCTATTGCCTGTCACTTTTATCTTGTGCTCATTTTGTTTCTCCCCTCTCTTGTTCTTCCCTTGTTTCCTGCCTGTGCGCCAGCACTAGCTCGTGTCTGTCATCCGATTTGATTTCAGCATCTTTCAAGCAGAGCAAAGAAAAGCAGAGCAGAGCAGAACTACAAAACGATTACTTGTACACAAAAGATCCCAACTCCATTTGTTTCACCTTGCTCTCGTTTCCCATCTCGTCATCACAGCCTTCTTCCTCTCTGTTCCTTTTCCTCTTTTCTCATCCTTGCTTGTTCCGAGCAAGTAGTGCTTGCTACCTTGTCAGGAAAACAGAAGAACGCCCTCATTCACACAAACTCCCTGCATGTTCCCTGTCACATTTTGCTCTCTTGTAGCCACTTGGAAATTACATGGATCTCTACGAGTGTACAGTACTGTAGAAAACTTCCTTGCCCTGACCCGAGCACGGCAACAGAAAAACAAATGCGGCACGCACTAATGCTAACACCCAGTAAGCTCACAGTAGATAATAAAAAGCAAGGGAAGAGAAAAGAAAAAGAGAGAATATACGACACGAGTCCAGGGAAGGAAAAAAAAAAAAAAAAAAAAAAAAAAGAGAAGCACAAGCACTCTCTCCTCTCTTGCCCTGACAAAATACGAACCGGAATCAGAAGCCCCCCCCCAAAAAAAGGGAACAGAAAAAAAAAAACTTTTACTCATTCACAAAAAGCCAGGAACTAGTGCGACTGTAACAGCAGCACAAACAGCTGGCAGCAAGTCTCAACACAGCCGCTCGCTTTCTTGTTTTCGCTTGCTCGCTCGCTTGCTCAGACCTAGCAAACCTGAGACTCTTTTCTTGTCACATTCTACGTTACAAAACGACTCTACGCTACGACGTGACCATCCCGCCAACCGGAATACGTTCTTCGTTTCGATATCCTCGTCTTTCTTCCTTATCACGCTCGCGTTTCCTTTCCCACCCACTCACACACACACACACACACACACACAAGAACCGAAAACGTAAAAGCGTAGCTGTGCTTGTGCTTGTGTGCCGCGAGACGAGACCAAACAAGAACGAACAAACACAGCCGAGACTAGAACGAAGAAACACAACCGAGACTAGAACGAAGAAACACAACCGAGACTAGAACGAACAAACCAGCCGAGACTAGAACGAAGAAACACAACCGAGACTAGAACGAACAAACCAGCCGAGACTAGAAAAAAACAAACACAACCGAGACTAGAAAGAAAAAAAAAACCAGCCGAGACGACTACTAGAAAGAGACAAGTGTGCTGTGTGCCATCCAATCCACACTTCTGTGCGCCCTACCATCCGCGTCCGTGTTCCCTTGAACCGTTTGAGGTCAATCTTTATCGCTTTTGTTTGTTTCGAGTCTAGACAAGGAGAAGGAGTTTTGCTCTTTCTCTTTTTTTTTTCTTTTTTCTTTTTTTTTTCTCGCCATGGACTACTTTGACACCATTCCCGCAGTCCCCCCTATTCCAAAGCAAACTCGCCACCATTCGAGCCAAAGATCGCTACACAAAGCCGTTGGCCGTGTCGAGAGCGCAAATTCTCTTTACCAGTCGCACTACAGTAACAAGAACAACAACACTACTTCGCCGGCTCTTCAGCAACAGCTGCCACCGATTCCACCGCAACCAAAATCACAGACGCAGTTCCACACGCCCCAGCCTCCAAGCTCTTCACGGAATCACGAACATGGCTTGGTCGCACCCGCCAGCCACGAAGTTTTGAATAATCTGATTGACAGCTTTGCCGTCATCCAAAAACCGTCATCGCCTGATTCTGATATCCCGCCACACCCGACGCGACCATCGCCGCCGCCGCCAATCCCAAACTTTCCGTTTTCTTCGCCTATTCGAGAGCGAGACCGATCGTCGCCATACTCGTACTCGCGCGAGAGCAGCAGAGAACGCGGCAGCTTTGGCGTTGACTACGGCGCCTTTCATCAGCCGTTTATTGAGGACCTGCGCGCCAGCATACACGAGTCGCTGGGCGACCTTTCCGCTGCGCCGCCTGTCATCAAGACTTCAAAACCGCCATCCGGATACTCGTCTCTGACCGCGCCGCGCAGTCTTTCGCATCGTGATTCATCTGGCGGCCTGCGCTCATTATTGCGCCCGAGCAGCTCGCGCCCGTCGTCCAAAGGTTCGTTGTGCTCACGGGAAGACACGCAGAGCATCGGCAACATTTCCATCGACCGCACTGGTGCGCGCAGCCCAGAGCTCCGGCGATCTAGATCGACAGAAAGTTGGGGAACCAAGCCCAACCGCAACCAAAAAGGGCTCATGTACATGAGCTCAAAAGAGCGGCTTCGTGAGAAAGAGTACGAGCGCAAACGAGTTAGTATTGGGTCGGTTGGAGGAAACTTCTTGATCCTGGAACACAGCAGTCCCTTACTGCGGCCTAGCGCGCCATTAGCGGAAATCCCCATTACCGAAGAGCAAATTAGCCCTGTTGATTCGCTGGGCCCGGAAAACCGCCGCTATCGTAGTCAGACTCCAGTGACAGTGACCAGCTCAATGCCTGATATTTCTAGTCCGTGGCAGATTCCGGCGAGGGATTCTTCTTTGCGCAAGACTAGCGGCGGCGGCGGCGGCGGCGGCGGTGGCGGCGGCAGCTCAACTGTACGCCGGTCATCTACACGCAACTCGCGTTCGAGCAAGCGCGACAGCAGCGGCGGCGGCGGCCCCAACGACGGCAACATGATTCCCGAGGACGGCGAAGTGCACCGATTGCGAAACGATATTTCGACTGAGCGCGGCGAAAGACGACACCATCAGCACCGTCGCGGCAACAGCTCGATGGACGCGGGCATGTTCCGGCGTGCGGCGCCCGACTTTTACTACTCCAACGACCAGCAGACGATTGTGACGGTGGCCAGCGGGTCGTCTTTGTCGTCATCGTCGAGAATCCCGCTCAACCGGCGCGTGTCGGACGGCTACAGACCGTCGCAGCGGACGGTGATTGAGGATGACCGGTACCGCGGCGTAGCCATTACCACGGACGAAGCCGAATTTGACGATGACGGCGCGCCGTTCCCCGCAGTGGCGCAGGGCCGACGCCGCGACCACAGCGCCGAACGCAACAGTAAGCGGCGATCGGGGCGCTACTCATCGGATGCGTTTGACGGCGTCAAGATAAAGCGCAGCAGCTCGCGGCTTAAGCGGCTGTCGGGTAGTAATAATAACAACAACAATATCAACAACAACAACAACAACAACGGGACAACGAGCCCGCGGCCCGACGAGAAGAAGCGGTCGTCGCAGGTGACGTCGCCCGAGCCGGCGAGCATCCTGAACGGGTACGAGCGGCCACAGAGCGCCGACTCGATTGACGATGCGGTCGAGGCGTACCTGTGCTCGCCGCGGCTGACACAAAAGATTCGCCACCCGCAGACGGGGCGCGTGATTTCGTTTTCCGAGGTGGGCGATCCCGAGGGCTACGCAGTGTTTTGCTGTGTGGGCATGGGCCTAACGCGATACATTACGGCATTCTACGATGAGCTGGCGCTGACGCTGAAGCTACGGCTGATTACGCCGGACCGGCCGGGCGTGGGTGAGAGCGAGCCGTACAATGACGGGACGACGACGCCGCTGAGCTGGCCTGGTATGTTTTATTGTTTAATACGATACAGAAGTGATACTAACTTGTGATAAGACGACGTATATGCCATTTGCCAGACGCTCAAGATTAGCAAGTTTTCGATTCTTGCGCACTCGGCCGGCGCCATTTATGCCCTGGCTACAGCTCTGCGCATGCCGCAGCACATCCGCGGACGCATCCACCTGCTGGCTCCGTGGATTCCACCGTCGCAGATGAATGTGTTTGGCACGTCTCAGGCGCTGCCGCCGACCAATGCGATCCCGACGTCGCAGCGCATTCTGCGGGCTTTGCCGACGCCGTTTCTCAAGGCGGCCAACAGCTCGTTTATGACGGCCACGAGCAGCTCGATTACCAGCTCGCTGCCCAAGACGCCGCGGCGCAAACAGCGCAAGGTGGCGTCGCACAAGGCGGCCATGCTGGCGGCCAGCCAGGACAAGGAAAACATGGGCTTGGACGTGGACCGGCCGACGACGCAGGATTTGCCCGAAAACATGGACCGCGTCAAGCCTGGGCTGACAAGCGCCGGCAGCTACAATCCTGATACCAAGGTACTGACGGCGGCGTTTGACGCGCTGGCCGACAAGGAGCGGCAGCAGTTGTACGACGAGCGGCTGACGCACGCCATCTGGGAGCTGGCCACGACGGGGGCGAACCCGGCCGTCGACCTGCTGGTGTGTCTGGAGCGGCGCCACACGATTGGCTTCCGCTACGTGGACATTACGCGGCCGGTGGTGATTCACCACGGCAGCAGGGACACGCGTGTGCCGGTGGACAATGTGCGGTGGTTGGGCAAGACGATGCGGCGGTGCGAGGTGCGCGTGCTGGAGGGCGAGAGTCACGGGTTGATGGCGAGTGCGACGGTGATGGGGTCGGTGTTGATGGAAATTGCAAAGGAGTGGGATGATTTGGCGAGGGCGACGGTGAGCAGTTCAAGTTCGGGGCGAGTACGGTGAGCAGTTCGGGAGGGGGG
>LKBB01000232.1:18960-39574 GCA_001513885.1 Thielaviopsis musarum
TTTTTTTTTTTTTTTTTTTTTTTTCGTAAGTAGGTCACTGTGTCAGAGAAGCTGTCTTTGGTCTAGCGCCAGGGACCTTGTTTTCTTTTTTTTTTTCGCGAGGAATGCTGCGTCTGTGGGGTCCTCGCCGCAAGCAGAACAACTTGAAGAGCCAGATTGTCTGGAAAGCAGGGCTTCTATCACGGCCGCTACTGAAGACAGGCCATTGAGCCGCTACTAGAGGCAATAATAAACAGGGCGACGAACCCAGAGCCAAGTCCTTATCAGCCCCCCTAGAAGCGGCCTCTCTTTGCCCTACTCTGTACGCCTCGCTTTTACTGTGTAAATACTGTATAAAATCTATAAAGCGCTTACAGCGTCTGCGATAGGCTCTGATAGCGCTTACTCTGCATTAGCGCGTTTTTAAGCGCTGTACTTGAAGGTTAACAGATATGCACTAAAGTGGACCCTGCCGTAACCCTGGGGCGCATTTGCGATTTGCCAGTTTAACGTGGCCCGAATTTCTCGACAAGGCGCATTTTATTTTGACCTCCTTCATCAGAACTTCTCTTTGGTCAATCCAAAAATCCCAATTCAATCTCTCGACCCGCTTCCACGACGCAAAAGCGCAAGGCTGTCATATTTTTTCTCTTTACTTCTTTCTGTTCCTTCTATAGAGCGCGACGAGGCTGAGCCAGCGGTAGCGCACCACTTACTTTCTTTGTATAATTTCTTTTAGGCCATATCCCGCTCCTTTGCGCGCCGACCTCTTGCTCGACTTTTTATACCCGCCCGACTCGATACTCTATACATATATATATACCTGCATAATGGTTGCCGCTGGTGGAAACATGCGGCAGCTGGCCAACCAGGTGTTGACCTTTTGCATGATCCTAACGACCGCCTTCATGGTACCTATTCCAGCTTTCCCCTCTAACCTCTCATCTTTGCTAACCGCTTCCCTTGTAGATGTGGAAAGGCCTTTCGGTAGCCGCCGACTCATCGTCGCCCATTGTCGTTGTCCTCTCGGGATCCATGGAGCCAGCCTTTCAGCGCGGTGATCTGCTGTTCCTGTGGAACCGGAATCTACTCACCGAGACAGACGTGGGCGATGTAGTGGTGTATAATGTGGCGGACAAGCAGATTCCAATTGTGCACCGTGTAGTGCGCAAGTTTGGCGCGGGGTGAGTTTTCTTTCTTTTTTTTTTTTCTTTTCTTTTTTCTTCTTGTTTCCTCCCTTTCTGTGGTTCTCCTGTTCTGTTTATAACTAACTCCTCCAGTCCCGAGGCCAAAATCCTCACAAAAGGCGACAACAACAGCGGCGACGACACTGATCTGTACGCGCGCGGCCAGGACTTTTTGATGCGCAAGGATATTATTGGCAGTGTGTTTGGATACATCCCGTTTGTGGGCTACGTGACGATTCTGCTGTCCGAGTACCCGTGGCTCAAGACGGCGATGCTGGGTATGATGGGCCTGGTGGCTGTTTTGCAGCGGGAGTAGGGGGGAAAGGTGTTGTGAATAAATGTATACAAGAGGCGTCGACACATAGGTTCAGCTGCAATATTGGTAATACTACTACATTACATGCACGTTTTAGTAAGAGTAAAGCAGAAATAAAGGGTATCCAATAAAAATATTACAAAATTTAAAAAGAATAAACACGAGAACCGAAGAATGTGTAGAGTACAGAAGAACTAAAGGAAATAAAAAGAAAAATCGCCAGTGCCCAGAAAAACAAGAAGTAGAAACGAAAAAAAAAAAAAAGAATATGTGCAAGTCTGCGTACAAGCAGCTCGAAAGAAGAAAAGAAAACAGTGAGAACCGCCCAAAAAAAAAGCCAAAAAAATAAACGCCGGCAAATGATGAAAGGGAAGAAGCAGAAAAAGAGAGTAGAAAAAAAAAAAGACTAAAGGGAATATAAAAAATAAAAAAAGAGACAACTAAAGGGAGTAAGAAAAAAGAGGGCAGGGAATAAGAAGAAGGGAAAAAAAAAAAAAGCTAGTGTCATCTGGCCATGAGCCATGCAATCGTGTCAAAAGGGGGAGAAGAAGAGAAGAAGGGAAGAAAGAATGGAAAGTAAAAAGAAAATCAAATGCGCCCAAAATCAGACCTCTCATGAAATCCAATGTCGTCATGCAACTTGGCTGACAACTTGCGCACATTTGTGCTCACGATACCATTCACATTTATCATTTTCTTGGGCGGCACAACGCCCAAACTGCCAGGATTAGAGCCCACGCTTGAACTTAGTATAAAACCCGGACCCAGCCCGTTCAGCCCAAGTGACCCGCTCCCATTGCGCTGACTCCGCGCCGCCGAAAACGACGACGACACGCTGCGCCCGTCGCCGCTGTTGCCGCGCCGCAGCTGTAGCAAGTCACTGCCGCCCGAGTTGACGCGCAGGCTCTCGAATCGCCGGCCCAGGTCGCTGACGTAGTTGCGCGGGATTGCAGTGCCTGGCGATGCGGGCGTGTATTCGTAGTCGTGGCGCTCGGCGAGTGGCACGCGCTTGACGGGGCTGCGCTGAACAAGCTCCCGTTTTAGCACGGCGGTTTCGTGGCGCAGGCGCGAGTTTTCCTGTTCGAGGTGTTCTAGGAGCAAGTTTTCCTTGTTGTCTAGGAGCAAGTTTTCCTTGTTTTCTTGGTTGTTTTCTTGGTTGTTTTCTTGGTTGTTTTCTTGGTTGTTTTCTTGGTTGTTTTCTGGGTTGTTTTCTTGGTGGTTGTTTTCGAGGATTTCGGCAACAGCAGCAGCAGCAGCGGCGGCGAAGCTGTTTTCGAGAATGTCAAGCTTGGTGTCAAAGTGGGCTTCGCTACGCTCCTGTTCGCGCGCCAGGCTGGCTTTCCAGCGCGCCAGTTCGGCGTCCATACGGACTTCGAATTCAATGGCGCATTCTTCGCGAATAGCCAGTTCCTGGTCGAGCATTTGTTCTTCCATGGCAAGCAGCAGGGCCTCAGCCTCGAGACGGGCCTGAGCTTCGGCGGCCACGTCGCGGCGCAGGGCCTCGACTTCCACAGAAAGACGCGCAATTTCCAGGGCAGCGAGCTCCATAGTCCCGCGGTCGTCCATGTGGTGAGCATGGTAGTGGGCGGGGCCGGGGCCGGGGCCATGGGCTTGCAGGCCGTGGGCGTGATTCGGGGTGCGAAAGGGCTTGTTGTGCAGGGCGGGGCGGCGCATGGTGGGGCCGCCGGCCGATGGAGGCGGTGGTAGCTGTGTTGAGATGGGCGACATCATTGTAAAGGAATCGGGAGTAGACGGAGAAGAAGCCGAATAAGCAGACGAAGCCGACGAGTCGAGAGAGGGCGAGGGTGAAGGCAACAGGTCGGAAAGCGACAGGGCGTTGGGGTTTGGGTTGAGCGAAGAAGAAGTAGAAGCGTGGGCAAACGAGGCCGAGGCAAAAGTGGGTGAAAAGAGCGAGGGCACGCGTGGCACGGCCACTTCGCGGGCGAGGGCGCTGTAGCGCAGAATCTGCGAGGTCGCGTTGAAGTCGCCGAGCGGATCGGCAGTCACAATCATCACTCCGCGTTGCGGAGGGCGAGGGGCGATGGGCGAAGTGGGAAAGCAGTTGGAGAAGAGCAGCTCGGTGAGTTTGCAGCGGCGAAAAGGGACGGTGGAGGGCTTCTGATGGTTAGAGACGATGTTGCAGCAGCGGATAGATTTCAGCGGCGAATAGATTTCAGCGGCGAAATAGATTTCAGCAGCGAAATAGATTTCAGCGGCGAAATAAATGGGAGAATGAATTGCAGTGGTGAAGTAGATGAAGTAGGTGAAGAGAAGAAAAAAAAAAAAAGAGAAAAGAAAAAGAAATGTTTGGTGTTTGAGATTTTTGAGGAATGTTTTGAAAAATGCAAAGCAAATCAAATAAAACAAAGAAACAGCAAAAATAAGCAGAAAACGGTAGGTCTGATCAAATCCGGACACGCAAATAAATGAGCGCAAATGCAGGAAAATGACAGTAAATGACGGTAAATGAGCAGAGGTCAGGGCAGAAAACGGAAGAAGGAAAAAAAAAAAAAAGAAAAAAAAAAAAAAAAAAAAAAAAAAAAAAAAGAAAAAAAAAAAGAAAAGTAAAAAGGCAAAACAAGGTAAAGGCTGGCAAAGAAAAGAAAAGGAATATGAAAATTGACTGGGGCCTGAAAATTAAACCTGCAGCGGCCAATTTAGCTTTAGCTGCAGGTGGCAGGCAGTTTTAGCTAGCTCAAAGCTGTAAGTAATAAAAATCAAAATGCAAGCTAAAGTGCTGCAGCATTGTTTCGGGTCCCTGGCACTAACCAGACCAGACCAGCCTAGCACTAACCAGACCAGACCTGACCAGATCAGCACTTGGAGAAGCTGGCACTAACCAGACCAGACCAGCCTAGCACCTAGAGAAGCTGGCACTAACCAAGTAAAACACGACCTAGACTGACCAAAGACAGCACATTGGCGCTGATTACACTAAACTTGGGTTGGCTGGGGCCAGTAAAAGTTCAAGGTTTCAGTGGGCTGGCTGTAACTTCAACTTTCTGTAATGTAATTAGCTGCAGGGTTGCAATTTGAGTGGGGACCCAGCTTGCACTTTTGGCTTTTGCAGGCTGTGCACCAGTAAAAGCGGCAGCCAATCAGTAGCAGCAGCTTCAGCGCCTTTGGGTCCAGTAAAAGCGGCAGCCAATTAGTAGCAGCAGCTTCAGCGCCTTTGGGTCCAGTAAAAGCGGCAGCCAACCAGTAGCAGCAGCTTCAGCGCCTTTGGGTCCAGTAAAAGCGGCAGCCAACCAGTAACAGCAGCAGCAGCAGCAGCAGCAGCCGTCAGCTGAAGCACTCCTCTTGTCTCTCCTTGTTTATGACGTGACGTGGGAAGAAGGGAGGAAAAGAAGAAAAAGAAGGGAAAAAGAAAAAGGGAAAAGAAAAGAAGAAAAAAAAAGAAAAAAAAAAAAGAAAAAAAAAGAAAAAAAAAAAAAAAAAAAAAAAAAAAAAAAAAAAAAAAAAAAAAAAAAAAAAAACTCACCTTGCTCCCCGCCTGCATCTGCAAACATTGCCCCAAATACATCAAACTCTCATTAATCTTGCCCGCCTCCACCAACGCCACTCCCGCCGTCTTGGCCTCGCGCGCCCGCTCACTTCCCGCCAAATCCACCACCGTCAGCCCCGCACTCGTCCACTCCGTGCGCCCCGGCCCGCTCACCTTTTTTACCTCCACCGCCACAAACCCATGGCTCCGGCTACTCGCGCTATTGCTGCCCGTGCCGCTGACGCGTCGCTCCGCCAGCCCGGCTTCCAGCACAAGCAATGCCTCGGCGTAGCTTGCGCAGACTACCTTGCGCAGCCCTGCTACTACTTTGCGGTCCGGGCTGGCTTCGGTGTTTTTAAACACAAGCGGGCGACGCCGCGTCTGCTGTTGTTTGCTGCTGGAGCTACGCGCCGCCGGCATCAGCAAATCAAAAATGCGGTCGTTGTATACTTCGTACATGGACAGCAACACGCAGTAGCGCATGTTCTGGTCGCCCGCAAAGTCGATGCAGCCGCTGATATCCGGGCTCGTCGGTATGCTAGCTGGCCGCGGTAGCCGTCGCGGCGGCGGCGGCGGCAGGTCGGGGAAGCGTGGCGTGCGTGGCGTGCGTGGCGTGCCGGGCTGTGAGTCTACCACGACGTTGGCGCTGCTGCTGTCGCGGGCGTTGGAAAAGGTGCGCTCGATAAAGGCCGATGCCGTGGTGATGCTAGCTTCGGAATTGTCGGCGGCTTGCACCGACGCTTCGAGGTCGGCGTGCAAGGCGGGATCGAGAATGCTGGTGCCAATGGCGCAGAAGAGTGCGTCGAGCGAAAGTTGTGTGAGGCCGCGTTGTGTTTTTGAGCCGAGAACGGTATGTGACTGTTGCCAGTGTTAGCTTTTTCTGTTTGCTCGGCCAAGCTGTCCAAAGCCTAGCTTACCTTGCCCGATCCCGTCACTCCCAGCGTTGCCACGAGCGCATCCGTGCCCGGCCCGCCCTCGGGCGCCAACACGCCCTCAATCAGGCCCAAGATTTGCGTGTGCTGCAGTACGTCGAGCTGCGAGGCCTGTTCCTCAAAGACGCGTGTAAAGCCAAACTTTTCCACGGCCCGGCGCCGGTCTGATGGCGGGTCGAGCGTGATGTGCATGGCATGGTCTTGGGTGTTTTCCGGCTGCTCGACACTGAGAAAGCGCCGGCTGCGGCTGATGCCGGGGGCGGGTGGCCGGAGCCGGAGGTATACCTGGAACAGGTTGGACATTTGTTCGTTGTTTAGTGTTGAGTGATCAAGGCGAGTGATCAAGGTGAGTGATCAAGACTAAACACACATGAGATGAAACTATTCGCACCAGCTTCGACGAAATCTAGAAAGAAACAAACAACAAAAAAAAACAAAAACAAGAAAAAGTAAAGTAAAAAAAAAAGATCCAGAGCTTCTTCTGGACCCGTCCTGTTTACATATATTTTCTTTTTTTTTCTTTTTTTAATTTTTTTATTCTCTCTTATTTTCCTTTTTTGTTCTTTTTTTTTTTTCCTTTCTTTTATTCTTTTATTCTTTTATTCACCAAATTCATGCGCCGCATTTTCCTCCCGGTGCCTTTGCTCCCTAGCCCTAGACTTCCATTATGCTTCTATTTCCTTTTGTTCCCAACTCCCGTGCCTATTTCCCATTGCTTCAACTCCCGTGTCTATTTCCCACTGCTCCAACTTCCGTGTCTATTTCCCACTGCTCCAACTTCCGTCCTTCTAATTGCCGCTTCTCTCCCTTTCTCATTCAATTAATGGCAAATAAAAGTTTTAAAAATAAAACAAATACTACTCATACTACAGCCCACATAACAGACAATACAAAAAGACCAGGCAAGGAATGCATATTGTCTCTCTCTCTCTCTCTCTCTTGCTCTGTGCAACGACATCAATACTACTCATAAACTACGGCGCTTCTCTTCTCACATCCCAAGCTAGCTTTATTACCGACAAAGTATCGGCTAACGCTAGCCAAGGCACTCGTCCGGCCAGTGCACTGCTTGCCCTCTACCTTGATTTGGCCGGAGATGAATTCTTTTTCTTCTTTTTGTTTTCTTTCTCTCTTTTTCTCTCTCTCTTCTTCCCTTTTAAGCGCTTACACAAACGCCACTGCCGGCTTTTCTTTCTTCTTCCTTCTTCCTCACTCTCTCTCTCTCTCTCTCTCTCTCTCTCTCTCTCTCTCCCTCACTCTCTCTCTCTCCCCCTCACTCACTCTCCCTCTCTCTTCCGCTTCCCGTTTCACCAATGCAGTCGGCCGTCTTGGCTTGCCTTGTCTGGCCCTCTACGGCTTGACTACATGCCCGCCACATCTGTCACCCAAGCAACCCGCATTCATTCAACTATTCATTCAATTAACAACTCAATTGTGCTGTAAAATTCAATCTGACTTGGAGCTCTGAACCTGCCGGTGATTGAACTCAATTTAATTCAATAAAAAGCTCAGTCTTGGTTGGTGCCAGTGCACACCTTGTAACTTGAACAACTCCACTCTACTTTGTTAATCTCCCCGGCTCGCTCATTTCTTCCTGTGACTGAGCCTGAGCTTGAGCCAACACGACTTTTTTTTTCTTTTATTTTTCTTTTCTTGTCTCCTCTCCTCTCCTCTTCTTCTTTTCTCTCCTCTTCTTCTCTGCTATTCTTCCTCTCCTTCTCTGCTATTCTTCCCTTACTCACCAACTCATGAGTTGGTAGTCTCTTGTCTGTCTTATGCTTCTGCTTTAGGCAAGGCTTAATCTGACTTAACTAGTCCTTTTGATCTACCTTGCATTCTTGGTTTTTTTTTGACACATGCCAGTCAAGTCGAACAGCCCCCCCCCCCCTTCCCCTTGTGCTAACCCTTGTTAACCCTACTAATACCGTCGTGATTGGTGCACAAACTGCACAAGTCAAATTGGAACGATGGGTCAAGAAAGAAGTGCTACCAGTTAGTAGTACTAGATCTAGTATTAGCATAACAAACTGCTAATGAGTATGCGCATGTGAATTAATGAGTTATTGCTCCCATGTAATTAGATACTTACTTACATGTGCATATGCAGGTAGAGGCGGCAGCCAGGGGGGGAAGCTTAATATTGAAGTGTTGTTGACCCAATGACAGTGCGAATCACAGTGAACATATGAGTATGCACAGTATGTGCGTACTAAGTAAAAAAAAAAAAAAAAACCACTAACAACGAACGGTAACGCCTTTAGCTCCATAAACTCTGCATCTCTACCTACAAACTCTGCATCTAGAAACGGCCTTTGGTAAAGCAAAGGAAGCAGGAGAGAGAAGAGAAGAAATACAGTAGCGCTAGTGAATGGAAGTCTCGACGTCATTAGCAGACGCTATCGTCGGTAAGTTGGTGGTAGAGTAGCGGTCAGGGTGCAGCCCGCCAAAGCAGCCGCCTTGGAAGCAGAAGAAAAAAAAAACAAAAAAAACAAAAAAAAACAAAAAAAAAACAAAAAAAAACAAAAAAAAACAGAGAAACTAGGGTTCAAACAGAAAATGACGACACTACAGCACGACACGAATTCTCTTGGCGAAGCGAAGAAAGGCGAGAGAAGAATAAACAGGGATCAGTGGAGACACTGAGCGGGCCAAAGCACTAGAAAGAAGAAGAAAGGTTGGATTTAAGTACTACAGAGTACTTAACGCTTGCAGGACAAAAGTGGATATGTACAAAGAAGGAACAGGGCGAGGGAACAAGTTGGAACTTGTATAGAAGAATAGGAGAGAGCAAAGAGCAGCAGAACAAGGCAAGTCGAAAAGAAATGAGCTCTGATATGAGTTCTGATATTTGCATCTCGAGATAAACATTAGCACAATACAACAAGGTGAGCCAAACGAGGCCGGACCGGACTGGCTCTTGTTGTTACTTGATAGGTACTTAAAGCCTAGCATTCTCAAAATACGACGTTCGTAGCATTTGCCGGATCCTGAGCAGTAGAAAAGGACCAACGAATTGGGTTCCTGAGCAGTAGAAAAGGACCAACGAATTGGGCTCTACAAACTAGACCAAAAACAGAAAACACTGCGAATTACACTGACTTGTCCCTAATGAATCATTGTGACTGATATCAGAAAGCTGCGTAAGCTAGAGAATTCAGTTCCTTGTGTGTTAATATCATACTCTTACTCTCAAACTCTCATAATAACAATGGGCAAGCAAGCAAAAGCAAACAGAAATAAAAGTGGGACATGTTCATCATCTCTGGTTGGCTGGCTGGATTGGACATCAAGACAGACCTGCACGCTATGAAGCGATTCCCCACAAAAAAAAAGTTTTGTATCGCTTCTCTTTTTCTGCTTAGTATCAGAAGGAAAAAAAAAAAAGTTTTAGCTTGCAAGGGTTGGGTTTGGGTTGGTCGAGCTTCAGGTAAAACATGACAAAAAGTTTTTGTTTTAAAACTTTTTACTTGAGTAATGTGGGAAAAGAAAAAAAAAAAAAAAGAAAAAAAACCCCTCCGTTACAGAGCCCAAGGCTCAACGCAAAAAGGAAACAACGTCAACTTGAGAGAGCAATAACTCAAGACAAAGTAAGACAATCAAACATCAATTGGCAATTGGCATCCATCATAAAAGTAGGCTTAGGAAAGCACTCCGCTACGCCTGCCGTTTGTTTGTCTCTCTGGGACTGGAACTTCACCGGCTATTCATTCACAGGTCCAGTTTTGCATGCTCCTGCCGTTTTGTTTCTATACAGCTACCTACCGCCTCGTTGAATTTGGGCTTGCGCTTTTTTCCTTTTGATAACTCTTTCCCTTCCTTTTGATAACTCTTTCCCTTCCTTTTGATAACTCTTTCCCTTCCTTTTGATCACTCTTTCCCTTCCTTTTAACCACTCTTTCCCTTGATAGAATCCTGCTGTTGCTCTTGTTCCGCTGGCTGCATTTTGAAGCCAAATTTTCTTGCTCTCTAAAAATCCTTCAGACTTTATTTTTTTTTTCTTCTCTACCCATTAGTTTTGTCTGGCTTCCCTCTTTTTTATTTTTCCTCTCTCTTTTCTTTTCTCTCCCCCCCCCCTCCCTTGTAGCGTTTAATTTTTTTCCTTGCCTGGAATCTTTTCTTCAAATTTTTTTTTCTCCTCATCGTATCTTCCGTCTCCGTTTCCGCCACTGTTCCAACTTTAGCCATCTGCTTGCTTGCTTGCTTTCTTGCTTGCTTTGCCTTGCCTGTCTGCCGCTGCCGCTGCCGCAGCCGCAGCCCCGACTCCGACCCACGACTCTGACCTGACCTGACCTGACCTGACCTGATCTGATCTGATCTGATCTGACCCAACCCAACCCAACCCAACCCAACCCAACTCAACCAGGTCTTCCTGGCTCCGAACCGACTCAGATCACACCGACCCGGCCCGATTTACACACCGCTCCGTTCATTGCCCCTCCCCCGGTTGCTTGACTTGTAATACTGGGGTTTGTGCCGCTTTATACCACTTCTGCGCCGTGTCCAGCCTCTACTTTGACTAACGAGCGCTTTGGACTACTTTCAGCTGCTTGAGGCCCGACTACTATATAATATACTTGCCCATCACTGGCCATCTCTGTCTCTCTGCCCGTGATCCGCCCCGTCTCCGCTCGGCTCCACCGCTGATACTAGCGCATTGGCTCTCTGCGCCGCCGGTTTTTACTCTACATACAGTATCCATCTCTATTCTCCTTCCGTCTTGGTTTCTCTCGACTCGACATCTCCTTCCGCCTTGGTTTCTCTCGACTCGACATCTCCTTCCGCCTTGGTTTCTCTCGACTCGACATCTCCTTCCGCCTTGGCTTTTATCCCGCTCGACTCGACATCTCCTTCAACAACCAACCACTCTACACATTCATTCACCATGAAGACCATAGGCCCTCAAAATACTGTGGCTTCCGGTAGCCCCCGCAAGGCTCCGGCTGCTCCCAGAAAGGCCCCCGTTGCCCCCTCCAAAACCATGGCCATGGCCACCGCCCGCAAACAAGTAGCCAGCAAGAGCTCGGCCCGCAAAAGCGCCATCGTCGGGTCTTCGGCACGGAAATCCACGGCATTCAAGAACACGGCACGAAAAGAAGTTATCCCCTCACCCCAAAATCCATTGCACTCGGCCCGCAAATCTTCTGTTCCCAGCAAAAGCGTTTCTGGAAAGGGTGCTCCCAAAAAGACGGAAAAGCGCCCTCGAGCCGCCAAGGGCAAGAAGCGCAGACGAAACGCCACTCCCGACGAATCCGATCTCAGTGACGAGTCGGGCTACTCAGCGCTAGAAGACGTCACCGACACCTCAGATGACGACGATGATGAGGTAGAGCTGGCTGAAGAGGAGCATTTGGCTGGCCTAGGCGAAACCCCACGTTCATACATATCTACCGAGGACGACGATGACGACATGGATGAAGAAGATGCCAATTTGTTGGACGATGATGATGATGTGGCCATAGTCGACTCAGAAGACGACGACCAAGAAGACGACGACGATCACGATGATGAGGATGACCTCGATGACGAGAACGACAAAGATATTGCCAACTTTACTGTAAACACCAAATACGTATCCATTGAAAACGACGAGGATGACGACGAAGACGAAGGCGAGGATGACTACGACGCAGAGCTGGCGCGAGAGCTGGCCAAAGACAACGCGTCAGTTGACGGCGACATTGACGAGAATAGTAGCTGGAACGGCGTATCAGAGGACGAGCACCCGACCGACGCCGATGCCATCACCGGCGTCGACTCGGCTGTTCGCAAAGTGCGCTTCGATGTGCCGTCAAGCGACTCGGAGTCTACCGACACCGACGAGGAGGTGTTTGACGAGTTCTTCCCCGACATCTTCGTGTCGCAGAACAACCTGGATCCGACCTTTAAAAAGGAGCTCGAAAACGATAGCGACGGATCTTGCTCATCGGAATCATACTGGGACTTTGACAGTGCGCCGAATGAGTTCCCCGCCGCCGATAACCACAACGTCGATGCCGATTTGGACCTGGACCTGGATGACGTGGGCATTGCATTTGAGATGCCCATTGAGATCCCGGGCGACATGGCCCTGCCCGCTGGCGCTGGCGGCGGCCAGATGGCGCTAAGCGGCTTCCCCACCGACTTTGAAACATCACCTGAAGATGGATATGAGTGTAAGTTGAGCCTTGAGTATCTGTCTACCAAGAGTATGTATGTATTGACAAAAAACGGCAGCCGATGGTGACACTACAGAGGATGACGACGAGCCAATGCCGATTGTGCGGCGCAAGGTTCACCCTCAGGTTCACGAGGCTGGTACCGACTCTGAGTCGGAGCGTCCAGCCAAGGCGCGGCGCGGCCACCCCCGTGCTGCATCGTTTGATCTGGACCGGTCGGATGAGAAGCCGATTGTGGTGGCGAACCCACACTCGCGCAAGATGATGATCTTTACGCCGGACAACCGCCCACGCGCCATGGAAGTGTCGCCTGAGCAGTTTGACATTGGCGATTTCAACTTCTTCACCTCTGTCACAGACACGCTGCCCGGGGCTGGATCGGGTCTTGGAAATGACTTTGGAATCTTTACGGGTCCGGGTCTCTTTGGCAGTGTGGGAGCCGGTAACCCCTTTGATTCTCTGCTGGACCCCCTATTTGAGGCTCAGGAAGAGGAGTTTGACTCTGACGCGCTTGGCGAAGAAGACGAAGGCGAAAAGGTACTCAACATTGACGACTTCATCCAACTGGATGAAAGCGATGTCGAGGAGGATATGATTCTTAGCATGTCTGGGTTTGGCGAGTCGGCGCCCTCTCGTCCGTCCACTTCGGGTGGCGAGCAGGCGGCCGACAACAACAGCCTTCTGAACCACCTGACGCCACTGACTGTGGGTTCTTTCCGGCGCAACCAGATCGACAAGCAGCTACTCTTTAGCTCCCAAGCATCCCAGGACTCTCTTTCTTTCAGCGGCCCGTACCACAGCATGGCGCTCAAGGGCATCAAGACCGGACGCGTTGAAACCGCTGGCGTCGTGCCGCTCACGCCCATGCGGCGCCGCAAGCCATCGCAGGACTTTGGCGGAAATGCCAAAGACGCACTCAGCCTCGGCCTGGGAATGGGTCCCCCCAGCAAGCGCAAAGCGACTAGTGATCTCGCAGCGGTTGTGGCGGCGGCTAACGGCAACGGCAGCGGCAGCAGTAGCGGCAACGCGAACAGCAACGGGACTGCGGTGGCGTTGAGCCAGAAGCGGCAGCGCAGTATGTCAGATATTACGCCGGCAGGCATTAATGTTTAGGAACTGCCACCGAGCGTTTTTGCTTCATTGTTGGAGTGGCCGACGGCGCTGGTGTTGACTGTTGGCGAGGACCAGGTTGTTGATGTTGACCCAGTGGCGGGATGGGAGCGGTCGGAGGAGTGATTTTCTCTTCTGTCTTTTTCTCTTCTCTCTTCTTCCCTTCTGTCTTTTTGGGTTCCCCTTTTTTATTTTCTATGTTGTTATGACGTCGAGGACGGCATGGACTTGGGCGTTGTTTCGTTGGTTGAATCGAACATGCCTCCATTCCTGGCCTCTAGGCAGGTATGCGCAAGTCGGCACCTGAGATATTGGTTGTGATAGTCTCTGAGCCTAGCTAAGCGCCTGCTGTTTATCCCTTTCTTTTGTTTTACTCTATTCACTTGGCAGCTCTTTCTTTACTCTAGCCATTCTCTTTTTTTTGGTTTATTTTTACGGCTCCTTTTTTATTTTATTGTTAGCAAGCTTCAGCTCTGTCGCACCAGGTTGCCAGATCTCTGTTCTCTCTTGGATGTTATTTTTGTTGTCGTCATTCTTCTTGGATGTTATTTTTGTTGTCGTCATTCTTCTTGGATGTTATTTTGTTGTCGTCATTCTGTTGTCTATTTTCTGCATTCTTCTTAGATCAGAGGAGTATTTATTTTCTTATTTTTCTTGGGTTTCTCTACTTTTTTTTTTTTTTTTTTTTTGTTTCTCGGATGGATAAACGGAATCGGAGGGAATCACGGTTGCAAAAAACAAAAGCGCGCAAACGGGTTTACCATTATTTAATAAAAGTTTTGTACTACAGACAAATAGGAAGTGAAGAGTGAAGAGTGAAGAACTACTTAGTGAAGTGAAAATGCTAACCCTAATGATGACTAATCACTATCTAATCTAATCTTATCGGGGCCCCGCCAAAAAAATTCGAGACCAAGTCCAGGATAGGAAAAAAAAAAGCAAAGCAGACAAGAAAAACCAGCATCAACACTGACAGACTGTTAATTCAGAGCGCCATATTTCGACCAATTCCTTGATTTTATTTTTTCTTTTTTGTACAGTTGTTTTTTCAGCTTCTCATATTTCTCTCTATTTCAATTTATCGTCCAATAATCTCAAAATGGCCCGCCGCAGATCCAAAAAGAGAACCCACTCCCGCCCGGAGCTGGCCTTTTCCAAGGACAACAAGCCCAGCGAGGGCGCCACGGCTAAAGCGCCCAAGAACATGGTGATTCGCATTGGTGGTAGCGACGTGGGCGCCAGCATCAGCCAGCTGGTCACCGACGTGCGCCGCGTCATGGAGCCCAACACGGCCACGCGGCTCAAGGAGCGCCGCGCCAACCGCCTGCGCGACTACGTCACCATGTGCGGCCCGCTGGGCGTCACGCACCTGCTCCTGTTCTCGCGGAGTGATGCGGGAAACACCAACATGCGCGTGTGCGTGACGCCGCGTGGGCCGACGCTGAATTTCCGCGTCGAGCGCTATTCGCTGGCCAAGGATGTGCAGAAGGCGCAGCGGAATCCGTTGGGCGGCGGCAGCGAGTACTCGGCGCCGCCTTTGGTAGGTTTCTCTCTAATTTCCCCCCCCCCCCCCCCCACGTGGCTATGTGTAGGTGCTAACAAACTAGCTCGTCATGAACAACTTCTCAACCGCCAAGGACCACCAGCAGAAAATCCCAAAGCACCTCGAGTCGCTCACCACCACCGTCTTCCAGTCGCTTTTCCCGCCCATCAACCCGCAAACAACGCCGCTCAAGACGATTCGCCGCGTGCTCCTGCTCAACCGCGAAGCCTCCTCAGACGACGACGACGCCTTCACGCTGAACTTCCGCCACTACGCCATTGTGACCAAGACGGCCGGCCTGTCGCGGCCGCTGCGGCGTCTGCGCCGTGCCGAGAAACTGCTCTCGACCAAGGCGCGCAAGGGCGGCCTGCCGAATCTCAGCAAGATGGAGGATATTTCCGAGTTCATGATTGGCGGCGACAATGGCGAGGGCTATGTCTCGGACTACACGTCGGGCAGCGAGGTCGAGACGGATGCCGAGGTGGAGATTCTGGAAAACGCGCCGCGCAAGGTTTCGCTGCGGGCGGCGCGGCGGTCTGCTGCTGCTGCTGGAGAAGATGGCGAGGAGGCTGAAGAGGTCACGCAGGAGCACGTGGAGAAGCGTGCGGTCAAGCTGGTCGAGCTGGGCCCGCGGCTGCGGCTGCGGCTGACAAAGGTCGAGGACGGCGTGTGCAGCGGCAAGGTGCTGTGGCACGAGTACATTGAGAAGAGCAAGGAGGAAGAGGCGGCAATGGAAGACAAGTGGGACAAGAAGCGGGCGGCGCGCGAGGAGCGCAAGAAGGCGCAGCGCGAGAACATGGAGAAGAAGAAGAAGGCCAAGAAGGCGAAGAAGGACGCGGGTGAGGACGAGGACGAGGAGAGTGCCGATGATGACGAGATTAATTACTCGGATATGGATATGGACGAGTATGAAAAGTTCAAGAATGGCGGCGACGACGACAACGATGAGTTGTCGGAGGCGGAAGCGGATGAGGGCGACGAGGAGATGTGGGAGGATGAGGAGTAGAAGAAAAAAAAAGAGCGGTAAGGGTTATATTCTCAGTCCACGTATTATCATGTCATTTGATCATCTTGTTTTGTTCCTGTTTTCTTAGTACTTATTGTTAGTGTAAATGATATGGCGTTTTAGAGCATTACAACTCCAAGGTTGCACAAAGCTGCTATTGAAGTGTCGTTTGATGTTGATGGAGACTGGCTCCACACTTGGGTAACGTGGACTTGGTGAAGGGGCAGTTACTTTGAGAAGATTAGATGGTAAAGGGGCAGTTACTCTGAGAAGATTAGATGGTAAAGGGGCAGTTACTCTGAGAAGGGCAGTACTAACTATAGATCGATGGATAGATGTGGGACGGAAGGTGCGCTGGTGGTGTCTTTGTGCAACGATGAATTTGGCAGGCCAAGACGTCGATTGGGCTTTTTGTCGTGATCTGCGCTTGTCAATCTCTCACACAAGGCATTTCAAATGGTAACGGGGAGAAACAGAGGAGGGTGAGATTGACAGATTTTTTAAAAAAAAAAAAAAAAAAAGTGTCACATGGAGGACAGCGCATTGATGGGACCGCGTCATGACTGGCGGGCTAGCGGGCGACCGAGAAGAATAAATACCCAAGTGTCTTCTCATCGAGTGCTTTTTCTATTCACCACTAGCGACAACTAAAACAACAAGAGAACCTACGAAAACTATAATGTCCTCCCTCGTCAACCTCCTCCTTTTGACTGGCCTTGCCCTGGCCGCCCCCTCCCCCTCACGCACCACATCCATCTCCCGCAGCAGCACCTCGACCTCGGCCGGCGCCACACACACCATCGCCGTCGGCAAGCCGTTTGCCATTGAGCCCAACAACATCTCAGCGCAGGTGGGCGACGTGCTCGAGTTCCACTTCTCATCGGGGCTCAACGCAGTCGTGCAGTCCTCGTTTGCAGTGCCGTGCGCTCCGCTGGTCGGCGGGTTTTCCTCGGGCGTGTTCGACGTAGCCGCAGGACAGACACAGAGCGACAATATCTTTGTGGTGACGGTGCAGGACGGCGCGCTGCCCGTGTGGTTTTATCTCGCGGCGGGCGACAAGTGCAATGCAAACGCCATGGTCGGCGTGGTTAACGCGCATACGGGCTCGGCGCAGAACATCATCTCGTTTATGGCGGCGGCGAAGATGGCGAATGGGACGGTGGCGGCGGGCGGAGTGCAGGGTGGAGTGGTTGAGCGTAACCCGAAGCCAAACACTGGGATTTAGTGGTAGTACTACAAAGAACGCTTGCTCTCGGCTGAAGTCGGGGTTGAGATGACTGTTGATTTGACCAGATAGATTGGGGATGGCGTGCGTCAATCAAGTCTTCTGTACTGTATGCTTGCTACATGCGATTGTTTGGGTGTTTATCTGACTGTTGAGCATTGTGTGGCTTGTGTGTCATTAGTATATTTATTATATCTATGTATGAAACGTGGTTTCACAAAATGCAAGTGTACATTTGC
This sequence comes from Thielaviopsis musarum, assembly GCA_001513885.1. Lineage (NCBI taxonomy): Eukaryota > Fungi > Ascomycota > Sordariomycetes > Microascales > Ceratocystidaceae > Thielaviopsis > Thielaviopsis musarum. The sequence goes on from LKBB01000232.1 coordinate 36,137, forward strand.
ACCCCACCCATAGCCGTTGATGTAAGTATTGCGTGTATTTTTATGTAAATCTACCTCGTATATTGGGCGACGAATGAATTCCGAATATCAAACTCACAAAGCACCGTATATTGCTGACTGCATATTCTTGTTGAAGCCTCTATACATTATAGCAAACATGATGCGTGAATCTTAGTCAGCCAAAATACCTAACCCTTGAGTTTCAGCGTGCATATGCAAACCAAAGACGTGAATTTCTAGATGCTTCGACGAAACGAGAATCTGGTCGGACGAAAATACGCATAAGAAGCAGTCTGACTCTTTTATTTCTGGGTTTCTTTCTTCTTCCCGCAACAATTTCTTTTTTTTTTATACTTGTTTACTTTTTGAAAGCTCACTACTACCCAACCGCGCTTTCACAATGGATGAAGATTTCAAGTACACTGGCCGCTACAATTCCTGGGGTCTCTGGGTGCGCCGTGACCAGCGGGCCTCCAGCAAGTTAGTACTATACCTCAATAAATATGGCAGTTTCCAATGCTAACTTCCTCGCTCTCCAGTAAACAAGACCAGCCTCTGGCTTTTGAGACGATGCACCGCATGCCCTTTCTCCACTCAGACAAAGAGTTCTTTTGGTACGAGAAGCCGCAGTGGTTCCGCTCTACCAAGTCGTTCCACAATGTCCTCTGGGTGAGCGGGCACACCGGCCCCGGTTGCGATGATGACGGCGACGGCAAAATGGTGGCACAGGAGCCCGATGCCATGATCATCCACGACTACATGGCCGTGGCCAAGCAGACGCCGGCTATGCTGCGGTTCCCCGGGGACAGCCCTGATCCTGATTTCACATGGCTGTGCGTCTTTGACCGAGAGATTGTCAAGGACATCAATGCGCAGCTCGACAAGAATCTTCGCACGCTTGAAATCTGGGCTGGCTTGAAGGATATGCACCTGTCTCTGCGCGAGACGGCCATGAAGTCCAAGAACATGAACATGTTTGAAGCTCCCTTCCTCGAGCTTCTTGCCAGCCACGAAGGCGCTCTTGAATTCCCCGCCGGAAAGACAGGCGAGCTGTACAAGCAGCTAGCCAAGGACTATGCCCCAGAGTGGAGAACCAAGGGCACAGCCCGGCCCGCCAGCATTCCCTGGGAGCATATCCCCTTTATTTTTAAGCCTGGCGACGTTCTGAGGTTCTCCCGGAAATCTGGGTACACCAATGTAAATATAATGGTGTACTGCGTTTCGTGGCCGCGCCCAGTCAAGATACGTCGTCTCTCAGAGCCCATGCCCAGAAAAGACAGCCGCGACTACTGCTTTGTCGCACCGGGGTTCCATACACCAGACGCCGTGGAGGAGATGGAGGAAGCTTACGAGCTACAGGTGAAGCAAGTACCGCCTTGCAACGACGACTTGGGGCTCAAGACGTACGTGGCTCGCCGTTCACTATACAACAGTAACGAAAACAACGTTGCTTGGCCCCTAAGCTTCCCTACTGTGTGTATGCACGAGCGTAACGATCCGGAAATTTTGATTCATGTGGCCAATTTATCGGACCTGGACAGGGAAAGGAAGAAGAAGAACATAAATAATGGTCTGTAGCCTGAATCGAGTGCAATGCCGGATAGACTTTGGTGTACTTTAGGCTTATGGGTAAAGAATGGAGGTAAAAGTTAATACTACAACTAAATCACAAGATGAGGTCAACAGTGGAGCCAGCGGAGTTAGTGTAACCACATTAGGGTTAGGGTCAACCTAATATCTGTACAAAGGCACTGAAGAGAATAAATACTAGTACTCTGTAAAAGCCGAGCAAAGATAAAAACGAAAAGGAAGATGAAACCTGGCTAGCGACGTCACCAATGCATTGCATATTGCATGCGCAGGATTCGCGAAATTGGCAGCCCAAGCTGCAAGCTGTCACGGGAAAGAAAGAAAGAAAGAAAGAGAAAGCAGAAGGGGAGGGAAAGTAAAGTCAGTGGTACTTGGCGCAGCATAGTGGTTCAGGCGGTAGTCCATGTACCCTGGACTTTAGCGTTAGCAGCAGCAGTAGCAGCAGCAGCAGCAGCAGCAAGCGCCGTGGTGGCGACTCTTTTTTTTCTTTTCTGGTTACAGTGGGTTGGGCTTTCTTTAGTAGTAGCCTTATCTTTTGTCTTTTTTTGTCTATTGCATCATTGTAGGTATTTAAATTAGGCTGGCGCTTTAGAGCTGCTACGACGGTTATTTTAATTGACGTTTATTTGCGACTTTTTTTTTTTCTTTTCTTTTCTTTTCTTTTCTTTTCTTTTCTTGGTGGATAATCAACACAGGCGTTTTGTTGTCTCATCCTCCGCCATCTGTCAGTCCACACCGACTCTGATTGAAACGCTTGATTCGACTGTTGATACACCTGATTCGACTGTCGATACGCCTGATTCCCGACTGATCGATACACCGACCTCCGAGCTATACCCTCCGGCCCCACTCACCACCACCACCACCACCACCACCACCACCTCCTCCTCCTCCTCCTCCTCCAACAACAACATGTCGTACTTCTTCCAGACGCCCGTCGACATCGACGTGGTCCTCGAAGATGCCGATTCGCGCCAGATGGTCGACGTGCGGCTGGACAAGAACCGCCGTGAGAAAGCGCCACTGTACATGGACGGCGAGGGCATCAAAGGCTCGGTAACGGTACGGCCCAAGGACGGCAAGCGACTGGAACACACGGGCATCAAGGTGCAGTTTATCGGCACCATTGGTATTTTCTCTCCCCCTCTCTTTCCGCCAAAGAGAAGTTCCCCCCTCCTCTCTTCTCGCCGCAGAAAAAGAAGTCCCCCACCCCTCTGAAGAAAAAGCTAACAATCTAAAAAGAAATGTTCTTTGACCGCAGCAACCACTATGAATTCCTCTCGCTCGTACAAGAACTCGCCGCGCCCGGCGAACTGCAGCATCCGCAGACCTTTGACTTCAACTTCCGCAACGTCGAGAAACAGTACGAGTCGTACAACGGCATCAACGTCAAGCTGCGCTACTTTGTGCGCGTTACCGTGTCGCGCCGCATGGCCGACGTCATCCGCGAAAAAGACATTTGGGTATACTCGTACAGCCTGCCGCCCGAGCTCAACAGCAGCATCAAGATGGACGTCGGCATCGAGGATTGTCTGCACATTGAGTTTGAGTACTCCAAGAGCAAGTACCACCTCAAGGATGTCATTGTTGGCCGCATTTATTTCCTGCTGGTGCGCTTGAAGATTAAGCACATGGAGTTATCGATTATCCGGCGCGAGACGACGGGCGCCGCGCCGAATCAGTACAACGAGAGCGAGACGCTGGTGCGCTTTGAGGTATTTCTTCCGTCCCAGGATTTCTTCCGTCCCAGGATTTCCTCCGTCCCCTTTTGCTAGATTACCCTCCCTTTTGCTAGATTACCCTCCCTTCTGCTAGATTACCCTTCCTTCTGCTAGATTACCCCCCCCC
>LKBB01000231.1:19828-39961 GCA_001513885.1 Thielaviopsis musarum
GGGGGGGGGAAGAAGAAGCAAAAGAGAGGCTTGGATAATAAAAGCATAAAAAGCGGAACAAAGTCTTCAAGTGCGGAATTCACGGGTATAATCCCATGGTTCTCGCCTTTGCTTAATGATCCACTATCAGCTTGCTAAGCGAGTTGCATGCGTTTTCTTACTTGTGCTTTCCAAGAACTGACAACTGCGAGGAACAACTTCCAAAGAATGCAGCCCAAGCGCGGCCAGAGATCAAGCATTTTAAGCTCTTGACGTACTTTATTTTATTTATTTTTTCTTTTTTTGGTCATCCAAGTCCTCCAAGAGAGAAAAGCAAAATGTGACGAAACAATGTAACGAGGAGAGAAAAAGAAATCTTGGTTGAGACTTTCCCTTGACGTTTTTCTTAATTCCGCTTTTGGAACGCGGACCTTGGTCTTTGGCTTGAACGACCTAGAGCCTCGCTTGGTCGACCAATCACAGCGCACTAGAAGCGAGAAAGGATCAACCTTTTACATCCATGTACAAGTAAGCTTTTTTTTTTTCTTTTTTTTTTTTTTTTTTTTTTTTTTTTTTCTTCTTTTCTCGCGAGAGCACTCTCCTTTGATGTTGCCCAACTTGGGTTGAAGAGCTTTTAATATGTTTGGAAGTGGCTGAAAAGGCCTCGCGGCCTTCTTAGTGGAGAAAAAGGCTTGGCGATGTACTTGAGTAAGTAAGTAAGTGGCTCTAGCGGCTTCAAACCAGGGAGCCCACTTACTAGATGCATAATACTGTCTAGTTCAACCGGTCGTTTGCACATGTGTGAGAATAGGGAAAGTGCTTTCAACAGAGGCTGTACTACTGGCTAGACTACTGTTAAACTCAACTGCATTGATTCCTTGGCCGACTGCAGACTTCCTCTATCACGTATTCATACACCGCTTTTTTCCTCTTGCCATATTCTTCTTTCCGCTGGTTGTTCTTTGGGCTTGTTGGGACTCAGATCCCACCCATTTCCCAGCTCTCGCCTCTTTGTTCGGATTCAAAGACGACAAGAACCTGCCAAGTCACGGCTGATATTGAGAACGGGCACGGGCTATTGAAGAAAATAACAGCAAAGACCGGCTTGGACATCGGTAGTTGGCCGGGATTGTGTTCTTTTGTTCGTCTAGACGATATCGCCACGCCTCTATAGCTACTGAGAAACTGCCCCTTCTTTTTACTAGCTAGCCTTTTTTACTAGTTTAATTTTACTCCGTAGTTGCCTCTCTTTTTCCTTTTTTAGTGGCCTATTTTTCTTTCTTTTTTCTTAGTGTTGTGGCTTCCCTTTTTTTTTCACGTCTCTCAATCCATTTACGCATTTCTCTTTTGCCGCTGGTCTTTTCCCTTTCCCTTTTCCTTTTTATCTATTTATTCTTTTATTCTTTATCTATTTTATTCTCTACTCTCCCTTGCCACTCGCATTCCGCCTTTTCTTTCCCTTTGAATGCTGATATTCACAGGCGTTGACGTCAAGTGGACCGACCCGGTTGTCGAGATATGGATATGCGGCCTTGATTTCTGTGCACCTCCTTTTGCTTCTCTTTACTTCTCTTGTTCCGCCTAGACTTGATTCCATTCTTGTGCGTTTTTGTGCGGTAATAGTCGTCTGCTTATTGCTTATTGCAGTTGGCCGGTGATTCCTTTTACTGCGGGCTTCTTTTCTTTTTCCCTTTTCTTTTTTTTCCGTTTCTTTTTTCCCTTTTCTTTTTCTCCCTCTCCTTCTCGCTCGCTTACGTCTCTTTAGCGAGCGGGTGCATGAATACTACACGCTACTAGATGCTAAGACTGCCGCTGCTACCGATACGCCCTCGAACCCACGTCGAGTAAAACTTATCTGCTAGCAGTATTTTGGACTGCGGCTTTTGCTCGACTGGACTCGACAGTGACTCGACTCGACTCGACTCGACTCGACTCGACATAACGCGGCCCAACTCGACACAACTCGACCCAACTCGACACAACTCACCCATTTCTTCGCTTCCTCGCTCGCTTGTAACCTTTATGATTTGGATGGAATAGGAAGCAGCCAAACCTATGACGCGAGACAGTCACCAATCCATCTAGCGCAGTCCAGTTCCACTTCAGTCTAGCCCAGCCCCAGCCAGTTATGACCCTTCGGTTTGGCATTTTGCACCCCTCCGCTTTTCTCTTACCCTCTGACTCCCTGCGTGTGGACATCCGTCAGGCCGGCTGTAAGGCCGATGCTGATCCGATAGATTGTGAAATTGGCCGTGATTTGGAGTTTGACTGATCTGTCAGAGCTAGTCTAGTGACGTGACATGAACAATACTGGTCTGAACTGACAGAGAAACCAACAAACATAGAGACAGCTAGCAAGTCTTATTTAATCTTCCTGGTGTCTTGATCTTTTTGCTCCTGGCCATATTCACTGATGCACTTCCCGCTTCTCTAGCATCAACCATAGCTTTATCCTTGTTTTTTTTTTTTAGCACCAATCATATCTTTCTTCTTGTTTCTCTAGCATTAACCATAGCTTCATTCTTGTTTATGCTAGCACTCATTGCTAGTAAACCAGTTGGTAAGTCTTGGATTCCTTTCACTCTGAATGAAAAGAAAGAGAGCAAAAGCTGCGTCTGTTTGTTGGGCTGTTTGCTTGCTTGCTTGCCTGTTTTTTCTGCTCTGGATTTCCCAAGTAGGAGACAAGTTAGTAAAGGCGAAAACCAGCACTCTATCTGATTCTCTTTCTTTTATCTCTCCGTTCTTTTACAGTAACTTGGCGTGATTCTGACCAACTTGTTTTGATAGGCGCGCTGTCTTTATCTTCCTTTTCGATTCCATAACTCTGATTCGATTCTCTTGCCTTTTTATATTTTTGGGCCTTCTTCTTCTCTTCTCTTTGTCTTCTTTTTCTCTTCTCTTTGTCATCTTCCCTTTTACTGCAGTTGTCTCTGGCTGTCTCGATTTCTCCATTATTTCTGAATATTCTGTCCTCGCCTATCTTCGCGTAGAAACCGCCACACTTGAACTTTTGTGCAACATTGCCGCCGAACAAAACAACTAAGAAGGAGAAAAAAAAAGTGACCCCGTTTAGAAGTCTTACTTTTTCTGTTGTTAGCAGTCCTACTCGCTCTTTTCTTGATTCTGCCTTGTCCTGCTTGAGTCTGAGTTCCATCGCATCGGTTTCGCGGACAAAATGAAACGAGCAAGTTCCGATTGATCGATAAATGCAGCCAAGTAAACGGGAAGAAAACGAAGAACAGACAACGGCTTTGTCTAATGAGCATAGACGAACCCAGTTGGATCAAGAAAGGCTAAAGATATAAGCGGGCAATCAAGAACAAAAGCAGGTGGCTGTTGATAAATTGTTGGTGTGGAAAGTGTTGCGGAGTTCCATCTTTCTTGTCTCACTTGGCCTTGAGAACACAGCAGAATCCAGCACAGAGAGCAGAAGCCTAGCACAAACAGCAAAAGCTTAGTCCAGAGAGCTGAAGAAAGAAAGAAGCAGAGCACAAAAGGCACTGGGCACGCAGCAGTATTCAGTACAGTTGCAGTGGCTGTAAGCACCAGGCCAGAGCCAGAGCCAGAGCCAGAGCCAGAGCCAGAGCCAGAGCAGCTCTGCCTCGTCCTTATTTCTATTTCCTTACTTTATTGCTTTACTCTGTCGCAGAGCAAAGACGGATCAAGGCCGAGAAACAACTTGCTCTCCAGCAATCTCTCGATCCGATCTCTTTTTTTTTTTTCTATACTTTTTTGTTTACCATTATCCCGACTACGACGACAACGACAACGACAACGCCGGCTTGTATTTCACCAGACCAAAACAGTCAGCGGATAGACAAGACGCTGTGAGAACACAAGAACAACAGACTCCCCGTTTGTTGTCAGTTTTTGCTCGTCTTTCTTTTCCTTTTTTATCTTGGTTATTTTATTTTCCCCTTTTTTGCTTGTCCGTCGGTCCGTTTAGAAGTTTTCCTCTCCCTTTATTTTCTTTTCTCTTTTTCTTTTCGTTTCCTTTCTCTTTTTCTCTTTCTTTTCTCTTTCTTCTCCCCTTCTTCTCTTCTTCTTTTGCTACTCTACTCTCTGTCCGCTCGCTTTTCAATGTGTGTCTCGCCAACTCAAGACCTGGCACCATCAAAGCTTGCTGGTTTATCATCATCATCGTCGGCTTCTCCTACTTCTCGCTCTGCTTCTCCGCGTTCTCAAGACTCTGTGCCTCTATTGGCTACTGCTGAGGACAGAAGCAGCAGCAGCAGTTTCAGTAGTGGTGGTGGTAGTGGTAGTATTTTCTCTGCTTCTACGGCCGTGGCAAGCGCGGAATTTGAGCCGCGGCTACAGGCGAATAGGAACGGAGGCTTGGAACAGTGGGCGACGGAGACTGGAACTGGGACTACTGCAACTAGGACTAGAACTGGGACTACTGCAACTAGGACTGGAACTGCAACTGAGTTTAGAACCAGGACCACGACCAGGGTTGGTGCCACAGTGGACATTGCTGCTGATCCGGCTGGCCAGTCTGTCGCTACAAGATATCATTGCAAGGTTACGCCAACAGCTTCAGCGTCATCTAGCCAGGCTGGCCAGAGCCAGGTTTATTATCACAAGCAGGCGGCGCTCGAGCCAGTGTCTTTGTCTTTCGGCTTTTGTGCATCTTCGCCTCTCTCAGTCTCTTCTGGTGTTGTTCCCGAGAGTGTCTTTGCTTCTTTTTCTTCTTCCTCTCTTTCTTCTTCCTCTCTTTCTTCTTCCTCTCTTTCTTCTTCCTCTCTCTCTTCTTCATCTCCTCCTTCTTCCTCTGTTCCTTTTACTTCTTCCGCCTCACAAGATCTGACACATAACCACAATCACTCACTCAACCACTCACCTTCTTCTTCCTTCTCTTCCCCCCCAGATCCCATCCTTATCAAATCAGTAGCCGACGTCGAAACCGCTATAACACGAGTGCTTCCCAACGCCACCGTGGAAAACTGCCGCTGGCTTCGCTTAAGCCACCCGTTCCACACCACCTTTAGTGCCGACGCCGATGGCTCGCAGATCCTGGTGACGGTTGGGCCCAGCAATATGAATGGCCTGTTGCGTGCGGAAAAGCTGTCGCTAGAAAGCGAAGCCGTGCTATTGTCGTGGATTGGCGAGCATCAGCCTGACTCTGTCACACCGGTGTCTTTTCCTTCTTATTCTTCTTCTTCTTTTTGTCCGTCGCCTTCATATGATGGGCTGTCCCCGCCAGATTGTCACTCTTGTCTTTCTTTATCTTTATCATGTCCTTTTCATTCTTCATCTGTTCATTCTTCCTCTCCCTCTCCTCCATCTTCTTCCTCTTCTCCTTCTTCTCCCTCTTCTTCGTCATCATCCAACACTGTCGTCCCAACCTCAACACCAAGCACTGTCCTGGCCTCAACACCAAACACTGTCCCGGCCTCAACACCAAACACTGTCCTGGCCTCTTCAACTCTCAACGACCTCCAACTTGCCTATACCGCCTACCGCGATCCCAACGCCGACGACAGCCACGACAACCACTCCGTCTCCAGCTCCGGCTCCGGATCTTCGCCCTCGCCGCGCGCCACGCCTTCACCCCCAATGACGCCCATGTCCGTACCACATCACAGCTCCTCTCCCGCCTTCTCTCCCGCCACAGCCGCCGCCACCGCCATCGCCCGGCCCTCCTTTGGCCCTACTCGCTTCTCATCCTCCATCGACGCCACCCTTTACTCCATGTTCCCCGTGCTTCTCTACCACGGCCGCCCGCCCGCCCAAGTCCCGCTACAGAAAGCCTACAACGTGCTCCAAAGCCCGCGCGGCATGCCCGTCGCCCACATGAAGCCACCACTGTCGCCGCCCGAGCGCCACAGCGTCGACTTCCAGATCGGCCTGATGCTGCAGAATCTAGCACACATGCACCCGCCCACCGGCCAGTTCGGCCCCGCGTCGGCCGTGCTGAGCTCGTCGCTGCGCCATTCAGCCGCTGCTTTTTGCCACAGCCGCTCGCCTGATGGCCACGCCGGCTACAATGACGACCACGACTACTACCACGACGACTGGGCCACGGGCTCGTGGGAAGTGGCGTTTCATCGCCTACTCGAGGGCGCCCTGCGTGACGGCGAGGACATGTATGTAACCCTACCGTTTACGAGTATCCGCGCAAACATCAAGCGCTTCTTGCCCATGCTGCGTCACGTGACGCGGCCGAGTCTGGTGTGTGTCGATGCTGGTGCTGATGGGAACACGCTGATCACGCGCGAAGCCGATGTGTCTACTGCTGCTGCTCTTGCTTTTGACAACAGGTCGGCTTCTGCTTTCAACCACTCCAAGCAGCCCGTGGTCACGGTTACCGGTTTGGTCAACTGGAGCATGTGCTTCTTTGGCGATCCGCTCTTTGCCGAAGTGCTGAGCCATCAGCCATCGCCTGATCTTCTCCAGGGCTTCAATGCTTCTTTTCCTTGCCCCTCCTCCTCCTCCTCTCCCTCCATAACCGCCTGGTCCCCGCTTATCCAAGACCGTAAAAACGCCCATGTTCGCATCCTCTTGTACGAAATCTACCACGCCCTATCGCGCATCACCGCTCAATTCGCCCGTCCGCGCACCGCCAGCACTGCCGCCGAAATGGCTGCCCGCCGCCGCCTAATGACTGCCATTGCGCAACTCGACGCGCTTGACGACCACGGTGTGCCGCTTGCGCTCTCTCCAGAGTTTACTCCTTATTCTACTACTTCTTCCTCTACTACCACTACTACTGCTACTACTACTGCTGCTGCTGCTGCTGCTGCTGCTAGCACCCCGCCATCATCCGGCCCCGCCCCGCACAGAAGCGGCCCGGCCTCGCCCGGCCAGCTAGCCGGCCAGAAACACGCCCGGTCGTCGGGCCTGGCTGTACATGTCGTGCATCGGAGAGCCAGCGGCGAGATATCACCTGCAAAGCGGCCAAAGTCTATTTCAGGCGATGAGGGTGTTGGTTTCAAGGGGGGATATACACATGGCCACCTACATTCACACTCTCACTCACATTCGTATTCGTCATCATCAACGCGGAAGCGATGACTCTCTCTCTCTCTTTCTCTCTCTCCTCTTCTTGCTCTGCTTCTTTTTAATTATAACGACTCTCCTTGTGGATTAACGAACTCCTTACTTTTCCCTCATTCCATCATTATTTCTATCCATCTCTTGCCTATAATAACAGCCCCCAACATAACACTGGTGTATTCCCTCATCAACACTTTTTTTTTCATTGTCTCTCTCTTTTCCTTGCCTTTTGCTAGTTCTTTGGATTTCTCTGGATTCGTTCATATGGCCCATCACTTCATTTAGCATAGACTCTGCGCTTTTTTTTTCCTTCTTCTCTTTCTTGTGCACCTGTTTTCCTTCTCTCGTTTTCGGTGTTGTCAAGACATTTTCTTCATATTTGCTTGGAGGCCTTTTTTTTCTTCTTTTTCTGTCTTGCTTCGATGCCAACATCATTTTTTGTAAATAATGAATATAAAATGCAAACATTACCTCTATATTTTTTTCGATTTGTCCATGAGCATATAACCCTTAATGCGCCTTGCCTTTTCCTTTGTCAGTATATCCCACCTCTTCTTCCTCGTCAAAGCCCTCGTCACGCGGTAATTGGAACCCCATCAAGCCCAGCAAATTGCCTGCCGGTCCCGCCGCACCGCCCTGACTCTTAAAACTCTCCAGAAGATTCTTGGCAAGATTAAAGTCAATGTCGACCTCTTCATCGTCCTCGCCCTCACCCTCACCCTCACCCTCGCTATCCTCCCCCTTCTTGATCTGTGATACCGCCTTTGACGACTCTCCTGTCGCAGCTTCAATCTGATGTGCCCTCTTTTCCTTTCTCTTTGAGCTCCCACCAGAAACTTTGGTCGTCGGGTCGTCCAAGGTCAGTGCTCCGTGGCCCTTGAGCTCAGCCTCCATCTGATGCATCAACTGTAGTGCTTCTCGAAGATCAGCCTTATCGCCCGTCTCTTGGGTGGTCTTGGCCTTCGCTTTGGCTGTCTTCGTCTTAGGCTTTGCGGTCGGAATCTGCGTCGGGATACAAGGGCCGCTGAGGCCGAGAACTTGCTTCATCATGTCGGCAAAAGCGGCTTCATCAAAGTCGACATCTTCGTCCAAGTCGGAATCTTCCCCCGAGTCAGATGCGTCATCATCCTTGCTTTTCTTCGCGGGCTCTCCTTCCGAGTCCGACGTATCCTCGTCATCAAAGTCCATGTCGTCTTTTCCATCGACATTGACGCCGTCAAGACCAGCGCCCTCGTCAGTGAGAAAAGCCTCAAACCGTGACACAATCTTGCGAAGACTGTCTTGGGCATTCACATCTCCAAACCCGGACCCCCCATTCTGCCCCGAACCTTTGGCCTTGGAAGACGTTTCCGCCTTCTTCTTACGTCCCTCTAGTTCCTTTTCAAATTCAGTAAAGTCAATATCGAGCCATGTATCACTGTCCTCCCGCTGCGCATTCGGCCAGTTTCTGATTTCATCCACTGTCGGCAGCGCATCTTCGCCGTCTTCTTCTACATCTTCCAGTAGAATAGCGACTTCACGCACAAGCCTGCGATCACTCTTAGCTGCCTTACGGGCCAGTATTTCAAAGCCCGTAGTCAGCTTCATGCCCATCTCCAGTCTCTCTGGCGCTTTCGCAGCGTTACCGCTTTCAGAGGCAGATTCGGCCGTCTTGCGGGCGTCAGCCAGACTCTGTTCCCATACCGGGGGCGGGTCGAAACGTTGCGAGCGGAGCTGAGCAAAAAGCACTTTGGTAAACTTGACGCTCGTGGTGACGAGATCAGTCGGTGGGAATATCAGCTTTTGGTCGGCAGAAGGCAAAGGGTCAGCGTCGAGAATGGGCTTGAGAGAAATGGGATCTCTCAAGTAGAACTCTTCAATGGCAGGTGCCAGAGCCTTTGGTCGTTCATGCATAATGTACGCTAGTTTTCGAGGAATCGTGACTAGCGAATAGTGCAGCATGTGTTCAATCTGAGCCGGGAACTTGGACAGCCTGTAAAAGGCTTCCTGCTCCAATGCATCCGAGCCAAATAGCCCAGAATAAACCGCGGCAGACGCAATGCTAGCACTTGTAGTGGATCTAGCAGCGTCAGAAGCAGTGACAGTGACGGAAGGATCGCTGACCACGTCAACAAGGTTTTGCACCGCCTTTTGCAGCGTTAACGCTTGCTGCTGCCCCTCTTTGCTGCTTCTGCCCCGCCGCGAAGCGTCGCCCTCTCTGTCTAGTGACGCGTCGGCTGGAGGGAGAATGAGTAGTTGGCCGCGGTGTAGCCACACCCGAAAACGGTCGATTTCTGGGCTCAGCCAGCTGGGCACAGCGCTGGCAGCTTCAACAAGCAGAAACTCGCCATCGCAGTCGGATACTCGGATCCAGATATCGGTGAATGAAAGTGATAGTTGGCGGAGGAGAAAGACAATTAGCCACTCGTCATCGACTGAGTCGCCGTAGTCTGTGGTGCCATGCAAGTAAACCAGGCCTAAAAAGAGAACAGGGAACAATATCAGTAAAGCTTTTTGGGAGTTTGTGTCGGGGAGAACAGACCAAGGTCAATCAGGCAAGTACAGCACCAAAAACAACACTGGCTGGAGACCGGGAGTGCGGATGTAACAGTGGCGTGGGATGAATAAAAGATAGGCAGGTAGGATAGGATGAGATAGGAATAGGAATTATGGAACAGGTTGCGGTAATATTGGTAAGGTGTGATGGAGTGATACGGTGTGGCTCGAGTTGGCCGAAGGCTCATGCAGGAGAAGGAGGTACCGAAGCCCGAAGAAGAAGCTAAAGCTACCATTGGTGTACAAACAGAAGCAGGGCAACAGAAGCAATATCCAAAGCGGAAGCTAGGAGCAAAGCCATAATGTGATGTTGGCTGGCAGGTGTTGGGCGAGATGAGACGAGACTAGAAAAGAGGGTGCGTGTGGGGTGGTTGGGTAGTTGGAGGCGGATGTGAAGCTTCTCAGCCTCAGGCTCATCTGTGAGTTGTGAGCCAGGCTTCAGGCCGTTCAAGGGAACTCGGTACTCACACAACCACCACTGTCCACTGCAACTCACACTCTTGATCCCTCAAACTTGGCGTCTTCATCCAACTCTCCAGAGGCGTTTTAACAGAGTCCGCACATAGCACACAAACATACCGTTATCTTGTTTGACGTCCACATGGAACTCATCTTTCTGCCAGATATGCTCCCTCGTCAGGTCCGTGCAAAGCCTCGCGGCTTCCTTGCGTACCGTCTCTAGCCGTGCCAGCTGCTGGCGGGCCGTCAACTGCCGTCCAACCACAAACAGCTGGTACTCGCATGTATTTTCGGGTAGTAGGCGGTCGACACCGAGGCCGAGATGGCCGGAAGCTTCGGCGGCGGAGGCGGCAGCGGCGGCGGCGATAAACGGCGGAGGCACTGATGGCACAGCCATTGTGAAGGGGAAAAAAAAAGAAAAGAGAGAAAGAAATTTTCAAAAAAAGGGCTGTCGTAGTTTGAGCGGCCAATGAGGTGATTGGCAGCCTTGCGTTGGCTCGGAGTAAGGCAAGAGCTTTGGAGCCAATGAGTGAAGGTGCCCTTTGAGGGAAAGCTCGAGCAAAGCAAACAGCGTCAAGTTGGCAAATCAATTGTATAATGCAATTCTCGCTCCACGGCTATTTTGACCGCATTCAGATGCTGGGGAAAAAACAATGCTGGGAAGAGACAAAGGCTGCAATCACTTCATCAGCCAAAGCTCAGTGTTAAAGCACCAGCCAAGTTGCGAGTTTAGGGCCTGAGGAAAGACGTTGTGGTGTTGCTCGGCACCGACTTGCGCCCCACTATTTTCTGTCAGCGAACCAACGGAAAATTCAAAAGTCAGATAGAACAAAACCCTAGCAAGGAAGATAAGATTGCCACCCTCCAAAAGCGGAAGTTGCTCTTTGATGAAACCCTGTATCTACAATTGTTTGATAGCCCGCATTAACCCTAGTAGTACTCGTCTTAGCCCTGTCGCTTCTGTAACTCAGTCAACCACCAGGAGCACAAGTCAGTAACTTGACGACAGCGTCGATCTTTTTTCAAAGCGCCGTTGTGGCCGAGGCCTATGCTTTTTCTCTCCTCTTTCATTTGCCACCATTCATGCGCGCAAACAGCGTTGCTATCAATCCTGCTGCAGCTTGGTGGCCAAACAAGGCAGCAAGACACTCTGACCAAGTCAGCCTTGTTGAAACTCAGGCAGTAGTACTATGTACTTGTAACCAAGTCCGAGAATCACGCCAGAACCGCCTATGGCTGCTTCTTGATTTAGCAGCAAGCAGCGAACGACGGTGTGTGCTTGCGCCTGTGCTCAATCGGAGAGAAAATGACCAGGGCGATGGATGGACGATGCGGCGCATGCTTCCAAGAAAGGAAGATGGAGAAAAAGCAGGGCCAACAGGAACAAGGAACAAGGCTCGGGGCGCTGTGCGTTGAGCGTTGAATTTTGATACAGCCCGGAGAAGAACGGAGGGCATCTGCCACAAGGTTGCTTGTTTCTGGACAGGTCAGAAAGAGGTTGCTCAAAGACAGGAAGTTAGTTGTGGACCAAACCTAACACGCGTACTTACTAAAGTATGTGCCATCTGGTAGGACCACATAGTAAGTAGCACAGGCCATAGCTCAACAATCGCATAAACAAGCTGTACGGTAAGGCATATCCTCCGATATGGGAAACTGGCATGGAGACGGCCGTAAGTGGGCAAACGGGCGCGCGATTTGAGCAGCTGCATTTGCAGTCCAATTCAGTCCAGCGCGGCGCCATATAGTGGACTGTGCTGAGCATACATGCACTTTTATGTGTTGTCCTTTGATTCACATGCCACGAAGAGCGACCAAGCTTGAGATAAAAAGTAGTCAGCGAAATAGAACAAGCGAGGCAAATCAGAATGTCAGAAATAGACTGATCGAGAACAGGTCCGAGAGATGGTAGTAGTAGCAGTGAAAGAAGAAGAAGGAGAAGCTCCTTCGTCTGCCTGTCTCCGTCTAAAGCGACGGAGCATTTGATACATTCATTGCCGCTATCTCTTCGATCTGGTGTTGTGGTGGTCGGCGGCAAAAAGAAACAAGCTGACGCTTGACAAAAGGGCCTTTTGTTCTGTTTGCGAAGCGGGCAAACAAGAGGCAAAATAGCGAATAACCGATGAGGTCACATCGTATACGGCCTTACTTACTGAACCATGAGCCCGCGAAGCAGCAAAGTCACAAAGTCAGCAGATCTAATCAAGGTCTTATCACTCACCTTTCCTCGGCTTGCTTCAGATCAACTCCAAAAGCAACAGTCGAAACACTGGACTGGCGATGGAGGAGTCGAGCAAAGGAAGGACCTTTTGTCGGGCTGTACTAACAAAATTAAGGTTCTGACTAGCCACTAGCATCATCTTTTTCATTTTCTTCTGTTGCTTGTTCTTTTTTTTTTTTTTATTTTTTTTATTTTTTTTATTTTTTTTATTTTTTTTATTTTTTTTTCCTTCCCTCCCGACGGGCGGCAAGAAAAGAAGAGGGAAAAAAAAAAGTTCCAATAACAACTTCCTTTCAGCAACTAAGCTTGATACAGAAAATGAGGCCGAACAAACATTGAAAAACAACAGAATCAACTGATTGATTTCGTCGGGGTTGAAATTAAAAAAAGGTTCTTTTGTTGCCAGCGACATCGCTCTCACAAAAAAAAAAAACGTAGTGCTAGTACTACTAGTAGTAGTGGATGTCGCGTGCTTCTTTCTTGCCATTTCGTTTAACAAAAAAGAAGCATTGACTTCTCTCTCAATGACATGTTTGCCAGGTCAAGTTCAGTTCTTATTCCTGGCCGTTCTTGTTTACTCGTTTTTATGTGTCCTCGTTTGTCAAGCGGGGCCGATTAGTCACAGAAAAGACTGAAACTCAAGGACCCTTTGATTCAACGTACTGCTGGGTAGAAACACCATGAATTTGCCGCAAGGCTCATATCTCGTGATGTTTTACAAGTACTATATTGTAGTAGTAGTGAATGAATTCCGCCAAGAGGCAGTACCTGAATTGACATTCTTCGAGCCAAGATTCCATTACACTCTAGATATAAGTCAAGCTTTTTTTCATTGTCTCGATCTTCTTCCCGTCAAAACTTGGCATGTCCCACAGCCGTTCATCTCACGTTTTCTTTTCTTGCCAGCTTGGCAACAGCAAGAATCGGAGCGAAAGAGACAGTAGAGGAAGCGGACAATGGTTAGAGACGACGCCAAGTTCACGCCCCCTCCCTTGCCCTGTTGTCTGGCTTGGCTTGGCTTGGCTTGGCCTGGCTTGGCTTGGCTTGGCTTGGCTTGGCTTGGCTTTCTCTTGTTCCTCGTTTCCAGCCTTGCACAAACGGCGGACAAAAAGTCAGGCTTTGGTATGACGCAATTCAAGGCCGTCCTGACAAGGGCCCTAATCCACAATCAGAAAGCAAAGTCAGCAACTTTTGAGCCCGCTTTGCCTCTGCCTCTGCTCGCGAGAATCGTTTGTATTGCATGATTCTGGCGACTTGGTCAATGCACCTACACCCAACACGGCCTTGGGCCCCTGGCTAATTCAATGCCCCAGCAATTCAATACATAATTCAATACAATGCCCCAGTACTGACAAGTAATGCGATTTAAACAAATCAAGGTAAGCAAAACTGGGCCCCGCTTCGACCAATCAACATGACGATTTTGGTCATGGTTTGTTTTATTGGCCGCTTTATTGTCTACCGCTGAATTTGTCAAGATTATGGATTGTGGAGGAGAAAAAAAGAAAATAAGCAAGGCCAGCCTTGGCCGACAACCTTTGTCTTGCTTCTCGTGTTCTTTATGAGGACTCCAAAGAAAAAGCCGCCGCTAAGCTGATAAGCAGATCAATTCCCTTTTCTTGCCGTCAATTCAATCAGCAAGTTTTAGGCCAGAAGAACTCATGTTCTATCTTGCTCTCGGCCGCTGCAACAACAAAAGTTCAAGGCAGGGATGGCGTTTCTAGACTCCAACATTTTCGGTGGCTCCTCAGTGTCTTCTCTCTCTTCTCCTATGGGTCTTTTTCGTTCTTCGTTCTCTTCTTGTCTTGAGCTCTAATGTCTATATACACCACTAAGTACCGCTGTAGTAGTAGTAACTACCCGGGGAACACCAAAACACCAAAATGGCCATAAGCAGTCAATACGGTAAAAGAAATAGCGGCTAACAAAGTGATAATAATAGCCGCAACCCTAAACATCGGCTCGCTGCGCTAAAGGATCTCCGACACGGGGCACAGACGCGCATTAACAAGCAATTTGTTGCGGTTTGCCAGTGGATATTCATCAACGACAAGAGACTCATCGACAGCCGGTCTTTGATAAGTTATTCCTCGCGCCTCAAATTTTCGCCAAAAGGAAAGAGAAAGAGACGCTGCCGCTGCAAAATGTCTCACCTTCAACACAAGCTGCCTCTTGGAACCTTTGTACGCACCAATCACAGCCAACTGTCGCTTTACGGCTTCGTACTTTAGTCCCCTCACGCCAACAAACAAAATCATCCCCAACTTTATCTTATCGTGTAACCAATCGTTTTTCATGCCGTTTACCCGCCGTCAACCCACCTGGATATCACTAGTACTGTGTATGTACAAATCTGTATAACAAGTCCAACGCGAGCCCTTGTGTTGCCAACAAATTAATAAAGTAAGATATATCCTGTAAATGTCTAAAAAAAAAAAATAGAGAATAAGAATACAATATCGCAAGCCTGTGCTTCCCGTATCCCACCCCCTACGGCAAGGTAATGTCTTTCCTCTGCTTTTTGCTCATATCGTCTGGTCTATCCCGATTTTCTTGGTGCGTCTTGCTGATATCTCGCCACGCCTTTTGAGCCATCACTGTAACCCTCCGTTGCGTCTTGTCCAACGATATGCCCTTTTTTCACATGGGTCCTCTTGCTATATTTGCCTCCCCGTAGCTGCACGGCGTTCCACGTCAAATGTAACTCTACAACCAACAACCAACAACCAGCATACCACATGCCATTGATATTACCTTTTACTGTACACAAGATACTCGGTTAGCGTAGGGTGGTCGCGGTGAACGCTGTGTAGTTTGCGTGCTGGCATTTTCGACGTAGGTATACTGTGAGCCCGCAAGTGCTCATATTGTCGTTTTCTCAAATTTCAAACTTACAACCTTACTCAGAGCTGACAATGGCAAACCTTGTATTTCCAGTATGTAGGATTTCTCTCTTGTACTAAACCTCCAAGGGTCTTGACCTCTTCGTCTCGTGTGGCCTAGCCTAGACCTCTGTCAAACTGTTTGTAATCCCACCAACAATCAGTATGCAGTAACACCTCCGCTCCAATCCATCTCAGGCCAGGTCCTTTTGCTCAACTTCTTCTTCATCCTCTCGAGGTTAACTTGCTGGCATTGGCATGGCATGGTATTCCTTATTGTCTTGTCACTTGTCAAGTTACTTGCTGATCCTTCCTCGTCCGTTTTTTGTTTGCTCATGATGGGATGTAGCTCTTACTTTCTGAAAGAGAAGCCAGACAGCCAGTTGGTTGTATTCGTAGCAAAATATGGCTGAGAGCGTGTCGTTCAAGTGGCCTTTGGGAAAGCTTAAATGTTGTGAAAAGTGGGGCTGTCGGCTGCCGATTATATCCCTGCTCATAATCCGCCAGCTGTTAGTCGCCAGCTGCCACCGCCCACGTAGCCAAGACGGCTTTAGGTTTTTCTCTTGGTTTTCTTTTTCCCATCTACCGTTTTTTTCCCTATGACAAGCTTTCTTGGCCTTCTTGGGCGGTAAGATATTAGTGCAGGCCAAGAAGTCTTGGGTGCGAAACAGAGAAAAGGTTTGATGGATTGAAGTGGTACTACGTCATATAGACCCTATTGACTAGGATTTGCTTTTTTTTCAAAAAGAAATAATAAAAAAGATAAAGAAATAAGAAATAAAAAAATAAAGAAAACTGCCACGGAGCTCTCCGATGTAGGACGCGAAAAGTAACTACATATAACTGCCTCATATCCAAGGTGGGCCGGCCGTGCTTTCACTGCTACAAAGAAGAGTCGAAGGCTTGTCTGATTTGATCATATCAAAACCGCGTATACAACGCATTGACGAATACATATTGAGATTGGTGAACAGGCCAAGTAAATCGCAGCAAGTTTGTCCAGCCGGGGTGGTCAGCGGAATTATCTCCATCCACCTGGCCATCCGGACAATGGCCGTCTTAGAGCCACTAGAGACATAACAGGCAAGTGAGCCTGCGCTTACAACGGCCCATACTGTACATGGCATAAATGCACGCCATCTAAGTCGAACCGAGTCTCGTAAACTCTTGAATGTTTAAGTACTTCCTCCTCTTGCCTTGGCTTACCTTGCCTTGCCTTGCTCAGCCAGATAAAGGGACTTTAGCTATCTCTGGTGCCCGACAGCTTGGGTCTTGTCCGGCCGAACTACCTGTATTGTCCTTTTGTCCTTGTCAAGTTTATAAGTATTTACCACTTATCTGCCTCCGTTCTCGTCTCGTCTCGTCTCGTCTCTCGTCTCATCCCATGCCAATTGAGTGAATCCTTATTCCTCTGGCCCTTGTACTATTAACCTTGACCTGGCCTTGACCTGAAGCTTTTAAGGGCAAAAAAAGGAAGAAAAAAAAAGAAAAGAAAAGAAAAGAAAAAAAGCAAGCAAGCAAGCCATGCGACTTCAATGCGATGAAATGCCCTGTCCTGCCATGCGACTTCATGCCATGCATGTTGATTTGACGCTATACCTTGTCCACTGATCAGCGCCATTGCTTCCCTCTTGGTTCATTTCTCTCGCATCTTTTTCTACTGTAACCAAAACTTCCCTTGTGAAATTCCGCTTTACTTGCCTTCTCTTTCTCGCCTTGCTTGTCTTGCCGCCTCCGAGCCTTGTTAGTGCACGAGCATCTCGGTTTCATCGCTTTTTGGCAGCTCCCTCTTTCGTACGAGTTCAGTCACTACAAACCACCCATGCCCATCTTCCATGCGGGTCTGAGCTTTCTCGGCGTCTCTTTTGCCGTTTACTGCTTACTAGTCGTGGTAGCAGCCAAGACCAGCCCCTTGTAGTACTATGTGAGCATATCCCACATCGAGCTTAAAGCAAATCGCCGTTATTAAACAGCCGTCACCACTATTCATAGAAAGCGAGAAGGAGTTAGATGCGTAGGAGGCAACAAGAGCCAGCACAATCTTGTACAAACTAGCTGTGCCAAGCATGGCGGTCAGTCGCAAAGTTCCTACATATACAGGCTTATTTTGAGGGTGGGCGGCCTGTTCATAGCATCGCATATGGAGTCATATATTCTCGATGCAGCTCCGGGCCGTCAGCGTCAGAGAGGTGGTAGTAATACTACTACAAGCAAAATAGTTCACCAAGTGTCTACACACAGCTACTTGGAGCAAGTATACAGTCCATATTTGAGTAAGCCCTGGTACGTATTTGCATGCTTTATGTAGCATCAATCTTGCTATTAGTATCAGCCGTTCCGATTCCGTACTTCAAGTCATAACACAAGTATTGAATGCAAGTCGAGGCTAGCGGCTTGCCGGCCGGAACGAGGGCTAGTACAAGGACCAGGACAAGGACCAGGACCAGACCAGGACCAGACCAGGACCAAGACTAAAAACTGACAATACTACCTTGGACTGGTGAGACTCAGAGATAGGCGTAATTCCAAATCACTGTAATGAGAACCACGCTGGCGGGTCTGGCTATCAGTAACTTGGAAAAATCCGAGTTAAGCATCCCGAAATCAAGGCCAATATAATAGACAGACACATGTTCTGGTTTCTTTTTTTTTTTTGGTCTGGATCGTTGGGTGGTGACCGAACCAAGGTGTCTCCCCAGCGGAAATGTCGGGCGGTTCTTTAGTAGGCCGGCAGGAGAGAAGGGCATGTGAGCGCGAGATAGAGAAATAGAGCTAGAATAAAAGAATCCCAAACGAAAGTGAAGCCATTTAACCAAATAGTCGAGATACGTCAAAGGCATTTCCCCAATACACAGCACAACTCCCTTGCCTTGCTCTTTTAGCGCGCCCTATAAAAAAAAGAATAGAGTATTTACTTGGTACTTAGTGTTCACAAGTAGTACTACATACCAGACGGCAAAAAAGAAAGTGACGGCAACAACAAAAGGTCCATTGAAAGTAGAAAATAGAGAAAAGAGAGAAAACAAAGCAAGCAAGTAGCGTTTTGGGGGTGTTTTTTTTTTTGGCTGCAATGCAGAAGTTCCTCCTTCGAGATTCCGTCAAACAAGGCCAAAACAAGGTCAGGCCAGCCCAACTTGATTGCAGGTGCAGGTGCAGGTGCAGGAGTGTTTTCTTTTTTTACGCTCTTGCCGATGGTTTTGTTTTGTTCGTTGTGCTTTCCCTTTCGTTGGCCTCACCCTCTCAACTCATGGTGACATGAGCGTACTTGACTTTGTTGGTAGAAAAATACTGCTTGTCTCTCTAAAAGACTTTGAAGTTTGCCCCTCTTATATGTAGAGAGGACTAAAAGCTGCAAACCCTTCTGCTTTTCCTTCATACTAAGGCCAAAATACGGGATTTGCTAGTGGGTGGATGGGTGAGGGCGTGTCCGTATTCATGCATATGGCGCTATTCCTGTTTAGGCATATCAAGATCAAGGCCAAGACAGGGGCCTTTTTCCCTCTCTGTCTCTTTCTCTCTCTCTCTCTCTCTTTCTCTTTCTCTTTCGACCTCTTCTTGCCCTTTGCCGCAAGACCGAGGAAGTAACTTGCAGCGCCTAGAAACACCAAGAAATCAGAAGCTTTCGGCAGAACAACAGCCAAGAGAGCCAAGTAAAAGCCAATTTTTTCGCGCTTCATCACTGCCGACGGCGATAATTGGGCAGCGAAGCTAATGATAATAAGCGATCACATTTTCATTGGCAAAACCAACAAAGTCTCTTTACAAATAACCAGGCATTCAATCGAATATCTTGTCATGCGACATTTAATCCAGGTCATGACTTTAGCAAGATTATATCGACACGAAAAACGCAAATTAGAGCGCACCAATGGCTTGAATCTTGCTCTGCTTACTTGCACACTCGAGGTAACTGCGCTAGTAGCAAAAAAGGCAGCTTGTGAGGTTACCGTAGACAAGAAAAGCACGGATGTTTTCGCAGAGACCGATTTCCCATCATCCTTGCCTTTTTTTTTTTTTTGCTTGTTGCTTGTTGCTTGTTGCTTTTTGCTTTTTTGCTTTTTGCTTTTTGCTTTTTGCTTTTTGCTTTTTTGTCAACCCTTGCCAACTCTTCGAAAGCCCTGCAGCAAAGTCGGCATGTTATACAGACATGCAGACAGACAGACAGACAGACGGTCAGCAGCCGTATCATTGTCGCTGCTTACCATTATCTTTGCAGCTTACATCCCATACAAACCATAGTCTGTTTTGGCATATTATGCCTAAAGCTAGAATCAAAAGACCTAGAACCCAGTTTGTCCCCACTCACACCGACAGCGCCGCACTTAAAAAAAGAACAAGAGGAATACAGGCGAACAGCGACAGGCTATTTGTGCTCTGGCGCACCGTCTCTTGTCAATTCCTTGTCAATGCTCTATCTCTCTTCTAAATGTTCCGCTACTACTCCTCGTCTTCTTCCATAAGACACATAGACTCGACGCCGGCTATTCAGACCAATTCGGGCTTGGTGTCTGTCTAACGCTCGAGCTATGTTGTTATTTATTTTCAGATGAGATGTCAAGAACTGTACATTTTTCTCAAAAGATTGATCATAGAATGACGATATCAAGCCCTACTTGGTGTTGCTTTGTTAGGGTTAGGTAAATTCGCATGCTTTCAACCTGCAGGTTTTAGTCTCCGCCGAACGACAAATATCCCGCCATGTTTGGTTTAATCTTAGTAGACAAATAACTACGATACAGAGTTCATTGACAAGCACTTTTGCAAATCGTTTCCCCTCATTGATAGCTAGTGAGTAGCATTTCTTTTGCTCTCGCGCCGTGATTCCGCTCCATTCGCATAACCGACCTCGACATTTGCCCGGCGAGATCTTGATTGCGCCATAATACAAGTAGAGACATAAAACAAAAGAGTCTAAAAGACCACTTAGTCCCCTCCGTCGCTTCATTATCGCAGCGCAGCCCCGAATTTCTCTATCTCTAGAATTATCCAGTTACAAGCTCTCGAATTAGACTAACAAGCAAGCTCTTGTTCTCCTGCCCTTCTGGGGAATAGTGACGGGGG
>LKBB01000235.1:0-10717 GCA_001513885.1 Thielaviopsis musarum
CCCCCCCCGCATCACACCCTGCCCTGTCCTGCCCTGTCCTGCCACATGTTGCTCTTCTTCTCTTTCGTCTTTCTTTTTTTTTCGGCGGCGGCACATCCACAAACAACCAGCGGACATGATTCGTTTATCCGCATCTTTCACCTGAATCCCATACTGCGTACAAAGTCTTTGACCTGTTACACAACCCGTGTTGTCTCAATCCTCGTAAATTACCTGCGCCTTGATTGGCTTTCCCGTGCCCCGATGACTCCCGCTTCGCACAAGTTCTTGCCGTCGCCCGATATTTGCCGATGAGCAGTTTCGTTGGCCACCTTGGGCAATGCAACCCGGCTGTTTACGACAATAAACCCAACCCAGGTTGAAGCATCGCATCTACAGTAGTACCCCCCCTAGAAAACCATGATTCGGATCCCAATTGCGGCTCGCATACGTCAATATACACATGTCTCCCATCACCATCCAATCCATCCTGCCTGTCTGCTTAGGTCGGGTCGGCTGCCTCCATTTCCCCAGATTTAACAAGGGGGTCCAAGCCAAGCCAAGCCAAGCCAAGCCAAGCCAAGACATCAGATCACCCCGCATTTTTCCACTGCTGCTAGCGGTACTTTACTTGATGAAAATTGGACACCACGAAATAAGGGTTAGTCGCGTTTAAACCCGCCAAGCCCTCCCAAAACAAACATGGCATCACGTGGTGCTAAGAGTAAATTGAACCTTCCCGTTCCGGTGTAATCCGGATGGCCAAAGTCGTCTGCTTTCTTTTATTTTCTGCTTTCTTTCTGCTTTCTTTCTGCTTTCTTTCTGCTTTCTTTCTGCTTTCTTTCTAGCGTCCAGAGTACTAAGTATGTTCTACACCGTGCGTTTTCTCTGCTCTTCTCGGCTCCGTTCTTGTCTCTTGTCTCACAAACTATCATGACTGCATACAAGTATTCATGCATCACACAAAACTTTTGCAGATCACAAGACCAAATTTCGAGCTTTCTCCTTGGTGTCGGAATTCCTGTTGCGGGTTTTCTTTTCTCTTTTCTTCTTTTTTTTTTTTGTGTGTCCCCTGTTAGTAAGTATGCACTAACTATTAGTAGTTAGCAGGGGTTTCTCTTTTATTGCTTTTAAGAAGAGCAAATGTTTGCTGTAGACTGCAGCCCTGTGGCTCAAATTAAGGCCTGTACTGTCTGCTGCCAGCCGCTATCTACAGAGTATGATATCTACGGGGTACTCTGTAAGTACAGCAGGTACATACGGAGTATAGAGCCTCTGCTAATCGGCTTCTACAAGTAGCGACCTACGGAGTAGGCTAGGGTCTTCAAACGGTAAAAGCTTTCTTTTTCAAGGGTCCACTAAGTTTCACGGAATTCGGGCTCCGTTACAGCGACTAGCAGCCCATAAATAGTATCCACATTAAAGTTGAGAATGGAAATAAGAAACAAGAAGGAACAAGAGCCAATTACAGAGTAGATAAATAAAAAGGAAGTGGCAGAAAATGACGAAACTTGCGGTGGAGTCTGTATAAGTGTGGGTCCCGGCCCCCGGTCATCAAGTGGGGCCACGATGCCGAGTTTGCTAGAGGCTTTCTGCACTAGCTTTGTCTTCTTTGTCTGTTGGACATGTTGTGCAACTGTTAAACTTTGAAAGAGCACTCTATCGTATATCGACATGTTTAATATAGATCCCCTAAGAATTATTAGCTCACGATGCCCTAAAAAATCATTGGCTCATGATGCCCTAAATTTCAAATCACCGCGTTGCGTTAATCCGAAAGGAGGACGGGAGCATTCATGGTCAGAGTGTTTTAGTGCTACCTTGTCTGTTCAAACCTCTCCTGAGTCATGCACTTGGACGTTCGCTGAGCCATTCGTCAAACATAAGAGTGGAATGCGGTCGAGCCCCATGAGTGAAGGTTGGTGAAATGTTCACACACAGGTGAGAGTGAGTCTAGTATGTGGATTTTGAGTCTCATCATGAGCTGTAAACCTGTGTGTGATTCAGCGTCCTCAAGTTCTCAGCGTCAAGATCAGCACCAGCTTGTAGCACATATGTCCTGTATGTGTACTTGTAAGTTTACGGTTTGTACTCCGTACTTACTTACGTGCGACACACGAACTGCATAATCCCGTGCTGAAAATCATAATTTGATCAGCCTGGCGTCGTTAATTTGTACTAAGCCCCATACTAACAAAAAATGACTTTTTTTCTTTTCTTTTTTTCTCTTCCATGAAAAAAAAAAGGATCCTCTGTTTATCCCGCTATGGAGAACTTGACCCAGTAGCTTGATAATCATGAGACCTTACTGGATGGGTGGGGCGAAACTTGAAAAATCCCTGAACCTTGTTGGTCGCACTTGATCTTTGAAGCTTGAGAGGCTAAACCACAGTACGCAGTAGGCATGAGAGAAAGACAATATTCATGACTTGGTACGACTGGTAAAGAGCAAGGCGAGAGCCTCAGGATCCAAGAAGGAACATCATGACAGAAACCAAAGTATTTATATGTACAGTACTCTATACAGTACTCTGAACAGTAGCATCTGCAAGACACACTTAAGTACTCCGTATGTTGCAGATGCTTGGCCAACAAAGTACTATATACCTCTGCACAGCCACCACTATGTGATGCAAAGTACTAGCGTCAAAGTACAGAGTACATGTATCATACCCGTTGAATACGGAGTACAATACGTACAGGCCTGTGTCTGGATAGGACGCAAAGGTACGTGCGTACTGTAGAATTAAACTAAAGTTCAGTGGCAAGTTGAAGGCAGGGCTTATTAGTACTACTACGTACCACTAGTTCCTGCGTGATTCCGACCCCAACGACACCGAGTGAAGCTGACGGGTATAAATGAGAAAACGAAGGATAAAAGAAAGGGGGCAAGAGAGGAATAAGAAGATGAAAAGAAAAGATGAAAAGAAAAGATGAAAAGAAAAGAGGAAGGAAGAAAAGAAAAGAAAAGAGGAAGGAAGAAAAGAAAAGAAAGAGGAAGGAAGAAAAGAAAAAGAGGAAGAAAGAAAAAATACAGCCTTGTCAAAAACTCATGGCAAGATCTAGTTTGAATTTTGTGAGAATGGGATCAAAAGGGAAGGAACGTCAAAGGGCCCAGGTTCACGATGGGAAGGAAGGAAGCAAGTGAGGGAGGGGCGAGGGAAGGGACAACTTTTAGAGGAGGACACAGAAAACAGAAAAGAGAAGAAAAAAAGACCAAAAAAGGAACGAAGTAACCCTGTATAAGCTTCTCGAGGAATAGAAAAAAGAAAAAAAAAAAAAAAAAAAAAAAAAAAAAAAAAAAAAAAAAAAAAAAAAAAGGAAAAAAAGAAAAGAAAAAAAAAAGCGGGCAAATCTTGCCTGCTGATGAGCTTCGACCTTCACTTTGACACCTTCCGCGACCAGTCAGAAATTTGGAGTAAAAAAGCGGCCCCAGAAAAAAAAAATTTGACAAAAGGGTTACGCAGTACAAGAGAGAATAAATAATAATAAAAAGCCTTGGAGTAAATTTTGATGGTGGCTTCTTTTTTGTTCCCAAACTTATAATAGAAGCTGTTCCTCCTGCATCCGTGCCAGGGCTCTCGCGAGGTTCTTTGTCTTTTCTTTTTCATTCCTTTTGGCTTTCTTGTTATTTCAAGTGCTTTTTTTTTTCTTCTTCTCTCTGTTTCCTAGGCGGCGGCTCTCTTCCTTTTTTTTTTGTTCTTTTTTTTTTCGTGCTTCCTTTCTTCTTCTTTTTTTCGTGCTTCCTTTTTTTTCTTTTTTTTCTTTGTTCACTCTTTCATCATCATCATCATCATCATCATCAGAATCAAAGAAAAAAAAAAGAAATCGTACTTAAGTACATACAAACAACATAACATAGACTTTTTTACCTGGTCGATCGATGCAGCTCAGCCCGGCTCGGCTCTGGCTTCTTCTTCACCACGCAGAAAAGACCGTTGTTCTTAGTCTATTCCTGGGAACTATCTGCTCTTGATCTTATCTCTCATCTTTCTTGTATTTCCAGTCTGTCTGTGCTCCCGTTCGTGCTTCGACTCTGCACGACCTTGCTGCCGCCTATTGTAAACCATTCATCATCTTGCTCAGCACCGTTCTCTCTGCTCTGCTCTTTGTTATTGCTTCGTCTGATTAATACATTCGTATAACTATACCAACTTCTTCTTCTTTTATTATATTATTAAACTATAGGTTTATACCGTCAACGCCTTGCTCTCTCTCTTCTCTCCTCTGCTCTTTTACTCAAACAGGCAAACCAAGCCATTATACGCCGTAGTCTTTGGGTTACTACAGTACGAAGTGAGCTAAACTACGACACTTCCCGCCAATCACGACTCTTTCTTTCCTTTCTCTCTACTTCGTACCTCTTATTCCCTCCTCCAAAAAAAAAAAAAAAAAAATCCGAGAATAAAATCCCGCCCGAAAAATCTCCACTCAAGACCCAGACAAATCTCCACTCTTCCGTATAGGCCCGGAACTTCCTTTATTTACTACCTTCAATTCTTTCTCACACTTCATCATTATCTCCATCCCGGTACTCAACTTTACGAATCCATCTCTGATCATCAACATTCTTCGCCGCAAAAATCGGGCTCTTCAATTCTTGTTTCGCACTACGCCAACTACGATTTGTGCATTTTATACTTTTTTTTTTTTTACCCATCCCTAGTTGCCCTTCAGGCGCAGATCCAACCGTTTTCTCTCTGGTTTACTGTCCAAATTCAATTCTCATTTCTCGTACTTGATAGACTTAGCTTGAGTCAAGTCGCCTGACCTGCCTTTGCGCTCCATCCCGTCAGCCATCAGCCGGGCTGTAAGACTTGTTTTCGTTACTTAGTCTTGGCCTTTTGCTCATTAGGAATTTAGAGCCTACGCTATATATATTCAGACGCTCTCCCGTTTTCGCATTCTACTTTTTTTTTTTTTTTTTTTTTTTTTTTTTTTTGCTTTGCGCCATTGTTTCTCATTTATTCATCTCTGCCGCCAACCGCTTTCTACCGCATATCCATATAAATACTCGCCCAACATTCCAGTACATACTACTGCGTTTTGCTCGCCCCTTACCCTTTCCTGCGCTGTTCAAGACCCACGATACCCAACCTTCACTCACGCTTTTGGCGCCTAAAGAGAAAGATCCTTTGTACTCTTTCTCCATCTCTGTCCGTACACCACCGCCCAATTTTACTAGTACACAACCACCACGTCGTTACTTTTGCGCCTTCAATGCAAGAACAAGACTCCTCGGAAGCTCCTGAACCGAACTTGAAACCCAGAATGAACTCGGACGCCTCGACATCCTCTTTAGCCCAATCTTCATCGCCCTCCCCGCCGCATAATATCACCAACGCCATGTCTGCGTGTAAGCCCCAGTCGCCGTTTTCGCCCAAGACGCTGCCCACCCTCGCTCCGGCCATGAGCCCCGGCTCCGACTGCAGCCCCGGGGGCACAACAAACGCTGCCGACACCGACGCTGCCGCTGCCACGGGGTCTCCCCCTGCTTCTACTGCCGGTTCTGGCTCTGGCTCTACAGCTATGGGCTCGGCCAAGAAGCAGCGCGCCAACTCTGTTTCCAGCAAAAGTGCGGCTGCTCACAAGATTACTAAACGCAGAGCTTCCCGAGCCTGTGTTTCGTGCAGAGCCCGCAAGGTGCGCTGCGACGTGGTCGAGGGTGCACCGTGTGGAAACTGTCGCTGGGACGGAATTGAGTGCATGGTGCAGGAAAGCCGTCGCCGCAAGTAAGTTTCTTGAAATCCCTCATTCCTTTCAAAAAGTAAATGGTGATGTTTTTTTTTTCGCAGAGTTTGAATTCTCGGGTTGCCTTTTGGAGTGCTACGCTGTTTGGCTACACAGTGTGGCCTTCAGGACAGATCAATGTTGTAGCCGAACCGATGCAGGCCATGCTCGGCAGTTTTGCAAGGCAAACAAAACTCAAAGTAGCCAGCAATTGGCAAATAAATGCAGATGCATGCGAAAGCTAAACTGGCTGGGCTGGGCTGGGCTGGGCTGGCTGGGCAGAAGCAAAATTGGCTCTGTCGTCACTGTGGCGCACATACTTGTGCTGTGGCTTAATGTGGCGCTCACAGAATGCTCCAATTGCAAGTTGCTTTGGGGTTCAATTGAGCTTTGGAAAGAAACTGCAAGGCCACACAACATTTTGTGGATAGAAAGAAAAAAAAATATTTCACTGATCAAGGACAAAAGTTTGCTCCTTTATATGTTTCTTTAGTGGCCCCCAGATTCACTCCATACTCACAGCTTTCACGGCTCCTTCGGTTATTTCTCCCCCACTTCAACCAACAAGGAAATTCTAACCGCTCCATCTCCACTTTCTAGGAAGAACCTCTCGGTCAATGGCATTCCAGGCCCGGCGCGTCGCGTCTCACCCGCCGAAGTCCAGCCGCAAAGCCAAAGCCCGACTGCCGCTTCGGTCGTGTTCCCCGGCCGGTCTCTGTCTGATATGTCATCGCCAGCGAATGCTGCTGCCGCTGCCATGACCACAGCATCTATGGCTGCTGCTTCTGTCAGCGCGCTAGAGGCTACCAATACCGATGCGCGCCGCATACTTTCGCAGTCCAACCAGAGCATCAATGCGTCTTCGCTAGATAGCCCGTTTACAAACGGTCTCTGTAAGTCTTTTTTACTTGGTTCTCGTGGCGTCAATCAATCAACGCTGGGATCCTGGTGCTTCCCCGGATTTCCCTTCCCTAAGCGATCCTTCTTCCCCCCCCCCCCCGATGCTCCCTCCATAGCCACAGCTTTGAAATCCTGTTTTTGGCGGCTCTTTAACAAAGGATCTTCCTTTTTTTTTCATTCTTTTCCTGTTTACTACTTGGCGTGCTCTGTATCATTTCTAGAGTAACATGACCCTCCAACTGTGCGCACTTGCGCATCCTTTATGCGGCTCCCACCTAACCCAATCCCCTTCTCATCCAATAAGGGTTCGCCACATGTAACTAACAAACTCCAAACAGCCAACCAGCCAAACTTGGCAAACAATGAAAACATGATGGCTGCACGCCGGGCGTGGACCAATCTTTTGCGTCAAGCCCAGAATGGTGCCAACTCCAACGCCTTCAACTCCATTTCCGGCCAATCTTCGGTACCACTTCCCGCCTTTATTCGCCCGCTCCCGTCGAAAATCGGCCCGGATGAGATTGCCTTTTTGCACGTCAAGGGCTCACTAACGCTACCGTCGCTCTCGATGCAATCGGCCCTTTTACAAGCCTACGCC
Organism: Thielaviopsis musarum; assembly: GCA_001513885.1. Taxonomy (NCBI): domain Eukaryota; kingdom Fungi; phylum Ascomycota; class Sordariomycetes; order Microascales; family Ceratocystidaceae; genus Thielaviopsis; species Thielaviopsis musarum. The sequence goes on from LKBB01000235.1 coordinate 7,208, forward strand.
GAATACGTACACCCGTTTATGCCGCTGCTTGATTTACATGGGTTCCTGACAGCTGTCAACTCCCGCAACGACCCTCGCGGGCAAATCAGCCTGTTTTTGTACCACTGTGCCATGTTTGCGGCCTCGGCATATGTCGGCATGGATTACCTGCGCGAATGCGGGTACTCTACCCGGAAAAGCGCGCGAAAGGCGTTTTACCTCAAGGCTCGTGCCTTGTACGACATGGACTACGAGGCCGACCGGTTGATTCTGGTTCAGGGTCTACTTCTCATGACTTTCTGGTATGAAAGCCCTGATGACCAAAAGGACACCTGGCACTGGATGGGCATTGCCACCAGTCTGGCTCATTCAATTGGTCTCCACCGCATTTCTTCCCTAATGAATGTCCCGGCGCGGAAACTTGGTCTGTACCGCCGCATCTGGTGGTCCTGCTTTATGCGCGACCAGGAAATCGCCCTCGGTATGCGCAGACCGACCAGAATCAAGGCTGGCGACTTCAACGTCGATGTGCTACAAGAGAGCGACTTTGATATTCGCCCCATTTCCGAAGACAATACGGCTATCCCCCGCGAATGCCGGCTTCTCCGCGACGTCCGCATGCAGAGAGACCTCGCAGAAATGGCCATTGCCAAGGCCAAGCTGTGCGTACTCGTCAGCCACATGCTCAAGATTCAATACTCGGTGCACACCAAAGGCACGGTGCCCATGGACAGCGCTTCAATGCTTTTTCCCAACAAGACCATCGATAATGTCGATGAAGTCAATGAGGTTGACGGTAGTCTGAACCGCTGGCGTGCTGAGCTTCCCGAGTCATGCTCAAACCGCCCGCTGACGCCGTTTGATGTGGAGGATGGCAAGGCCACGATTGCCGTGCATCGCTCGCTTCTGCACATGATTTACTACACTACACAGTCGGCCCTTCACCGGCCACAGTTTCTTGGCATGCAGCCGGCGCCGCCGCACATGGAAACAAAACTGCAACAGTCTCAGGAGATGGCGCGCATTCGTGTGCGCGACGCAGCTACTCAGATTACACGCATGGCGACAGACTTGCATGAGCTGGAGCTCGATCGCTACCTTCCGACTACCGGTGTCACGATTGTGCTTCCGGCCATGATTATCCACATGCTTGAAATGAGGCATCACAACCCCCAAGTGCGCGATAGAGCGGTGCGCGGGTTCAAGCAGTGCATGGACGTCATGCAGACGCTTCGCATGTGCTATGCCGCCGCAGAATACGCCACTGGTTTCCTCGACGCCTTTTTGCGCAAGGCCAGCATCGATATCCACACCGAATCCATGGCTTCAATGGCCGCCAAGGTCGCCCCCGAACCGCAAGTCATCTCCATCCAGCCGCCCATGGCGCAACCTACGATGACCAATCTTTCCAGCGTGCACACGCCTCCGCCCGAGACAGCCCCGTCATCGCTCCCCACCGAAGTCACCCGTGGCCTTTTTGGCCAGCCCATCATCCCCACGACTCTGATGCCCATGTCTAACGTGGTCCCGCCGCGTATGAACATGCCCTCGGCCACGATGGAGTCGCTGCAGGTTGCTGCTGTCCCAACGCTCATCCCCGACATGCAAATTACGTACATGACAACGACGTCTCCGCCCCATACGGAACACGATGGCGACTCGGCACTCGGCAGCGCTACGCCGCGCGGCGGCAGCGCGTCAGCTGTCTCGCCCTGGAACGACCACCACATGGACGGCCCGACGACAGGCACGGTGGCGTCCGAGTTTGAGTGGTCGGGCGTATCTACTGGGGAGTTTGATGTCGACTATTGGCTGCAGTTCCCGTCGGAGGTGGGCGCGACAGACGACGCGTTTTTCACAGCGGCAGGGAAGATTGGACAATCGGCGCCGGCGCCAGCATCGGTGATGCAGCCGGATAACGCGGGCGATACTTTGATGTGGGGGTCGGATCCGATGGGCGGGGCGGTCGACCCGATGCAGATGGATCTGGTAAATGATGCCGACATTGTGGGGTTGACTGTTGATGGTGGACTGACTGCTGCTGCGTGACCACCCGTTTGAGCCTTCTACTCGTCCTTTTCTCTGCTTCCTTTTTTTTCCTATTTCTATTTGTCTCTTCTCTGGAAGACAATGTTTCTTTTTTTATATACTCACGAGATCAATGCCCTTGTTTTTATTGTCGATCCCACTGGGATGCGAGGGGCCTACAGTACGGCCCGGTTGTTTCTCTCGCTTGTTACCTTTGCGATTTCTTTGGGGGTGGTTTCAAGGCGTTTTAATTTTTGGTTTTACTTATTGGCGTTTGGGCTGTTTCTCTGCCGTGAGCCGGACGTTTTCGAATCTTTTTTATGCCGTTTTGGTAGTTGGTTGTTAGGTGCAAAACTTAAGGGTATACCAATGTTATTGATCAAGCATGTTTCAAGACTTGTACTTTCAATGTGATTTATTATTCAAAGGGAATGGAGTAACTGAAGTGAGTAGAGACAAGTGACTAGTAGCTATTGTCTAGATTGGGTTGGCATGAAACATTATATCTATAGGGATAAATATATGAAAAATAAAAGTTGAATAGTGGTGATAGTTCTGGGTCCAAGGGTTGGGGTTACTAAAATCGTTATTCTCGGTCCAACGGCTCACAAACTTAACCTCAGCAAATTCCCCAACTTTTGATTTCTTCTATCCAAATCATTTTTGTATTCCATGAGCATGCGCGTGACACAAAATAGAATGGAAAAAGTTGGACATTTTTTTTTAGTTATCAAGACGAGCTTGACGAGTTAAGGGATGACTTGAGAAAAAAAGTAAAACAAGAATAGTGAAGACTTAATTGACGAGAGAAGCTTCTATAGGGCAGAGCCACGGGAAAAGGGAAGAGTAGGAGGAAAGAAAAAAAAAAAGAAAAAGAAAAAAAAAGAAAAAGAAAAAAAAAGAAAAAAAAGAAAAAGGAAAAAAAAAGGAAAAAAAAGCCCCTTTTGGACTTGGAGGCTGAGAAGTGAGCCCTCGCCTCGTTTCTTGTTGTCGTAAAGTTACAGGCAAGGCAAGGCCTTGGAGATTTATTAGCTCTAGATGTTTGAGGGCCTATGATATGTGATGGTAGCTTCTTGTGCGTAAGGGTTAGCAAACTCATATCAGAAGCATGGCGTATTCTTTTCTTTCCCTGGCTGAATTACACAAGAAATGGCGTAGACGAGATGGGAAAGAAAGAGGAGACGGATAAGCAAGTACTAGCCGTTGCATGATGTGGCATATGAGTAGTACTACTTACTAGTAGTAGTACTACTATTGAAACTGAGTATAAAAGGCATGGAAAGGGACACGCTTAATTAAAAGTCTGTTATTTATTACATACATATGCAAGTGCTTTATCTGACAGGACTGACGGGACAAGACATGCATAAGTGCCGCCTTTGAAGCTGAAAAAGTGAACCAAAAAAAACGCAAGGCCTGGCCCAGATTTTTTTTTTTTTTTCATTTTCTCTTAGTTGCTTGTCTTCTACCTTGGTCTTTGAGAGAGAAAAAAAAAAAAAAAAA